>APFE030316498.1:0-16461 GCA_000404065.3 Pinus taeda | reverse complement strand
AAAAATAAATAGATATTCAAAACATAATAACAATTTTCCATGAATGAAAGAATTATATAACTGAATAGAAACAATTTCCCTTTTAATAATTTTATTGTATATACTTATTAGATTTTTATTGTGTATCTTAGTTTTATTGTTGATATAGAAATATTTATAATTCAATGAAAAATGTTTTTTTTTAAACATTTGAATTAGATTTTCCTAATATAGACTAAAATTAGCATGTAATAAAAAAATGATTTGGAGAAAAAATTGAAGTTGTAAACATACATTATAACAAAGATGATCAAATAATTCAATAAAATGATTAAAAGATTAAAAGGATTGACATGACAAGTATTGGTCCATGTCTTGAAAATTCTACTCATGATCTATGTGCTCATGGAATGTTTTGGCCCATGTCCATGCATTGATACATATTATCCATGTCCATGCATTATTGGGGAAAGGAAATATGGAAGCGGTGTATACTAATAAAGGGCCATGATCCTTTCCATGGGATTTAAGAAATTTTCATTCGATTATAATGTAGTCTCTTTACATTATTGGTGGTGCTTTGTATAATTGTAAAGTTTTCTTCAGGCATATTTCTTGTTCTCATTATCCATTTCCAATTAAAACATATTTCAATGAGCCATTAGTTTCTCAAGAATTTATTAACTTTCTTTATATCCATATATACAAAAGTAGGTTTCTTTATTGGTAAGGAAACTTCTTTTTACCAATATTATTGAATAGCTTAGTGGTTAATTAGTTATCTATTTTAAATATGAATTGTTCAACTCTTATTTTGAAATGATAATGTTTGTACAAGGTACTTCACGATGTTTTAATGATGTGTACATTATGACTTTGATGTCAACCAATTCGATTTACAAAGATTTATGATTTGACATTTGAATGGTTCACCCCTATTACAGATCAACGAATGAAAGAAATATGGACATGCATTTTAATATATATGACCACTTTACTTAACAATGGTCACTTCCATTTTATGCAAGGTGATAAAGGTTGGATTTAGTGTTGCAAAATTACCAAATATAGATCTAATTGGAGATAAATATTGAAAGCCAAAAGCAATCACTACTCTAGTGCTACTAAATACTTCCCTAAGAAAGTAGTCACAAATGTGATATTAATTCCTTTCATAGTTATTCGTTAGTTATGAGGGTAACCTTTGCTAGGTCTGTATCTACATACGTGGTGTCCATATTTCCTAAAATGGTGTTCATGACGAATTACATGTGGGAGATACAATGGATAAGTGAAATAGATTGAAATATAAATAGAGATGATATTTTTTATTATTAGTGAAATTTATGTATTTGATTGTTGGTTATGTAAGTAGAGGTAAGTAAAATATATTAAAATATAAATAGTTAAGTTTTATTAGTCCCTACCTCGTCAAGGACTGTAAAATTTACGTCACAGTCAAGTTGCATTGGCTGTACATTATTTGGTTTTGTGTTTGCAATTTTAATCAAGTTTTGGGAAATTGCTCAATATTTCTATTTTTGCATAAATTAAAAAAAAAAATTCAAATTTAGAGTAAATGTTATTTCTAATTTACAATTAGTTGAGGAAGCTCTGGTGGGACATAATTCCCGAGATGGAGGGTGTTTTATCTTCATTTTTCCCCAATGTCTGACAATTCATTTAAAAATTAAAATAAAAGTTATTTTGTGAGCGCCCATTATGATGGTGAGTGCTCTAACACTGTCAATTTTATCTTATTTCTCTACTCAATGATGTGAAAATTGGTCCAGTTTTGGGACATTATTGTGTTAGTGTCTATTTAATAATGTTAGTAATGATGTGGTTGCATGTTGTTTTCATAAGCAGGGGGTTTTGAACAAATGTCGAATTAATATTGTTATGTTTCCTTATGTGGAGCAAAAGGTATGCGTGGGAGAGTTAGGGTCCTTTCCATAGTAATTATTATGATACCACTAAACGATGTGGTAATTGGTACGGTTTCATTGTGCAAAACGTTCTATCTAGAGGATAAAGTATGTACAGGAGAACTGGAGTCTTGGGGATGCTAATTAAAATATGTTTTCAATCTTTGTGAAGAATAATTCTTGTGAAATAAAATGAATGTGTGGAAGGATTTTTATTTTTAATTAATATTTAGGAACATTTCTTGAAACTTCAGAAGTAGTTGTACAAAGGTGGTTGTGCAAAGCTAGTTACTGACACAATTGCAGGACATTGTTATGATAATGTTTATTTCAATGATGTGAGAATTCCTGTAGTTGTAGATTGTTTGCATAGGCCCCAAAGGGGATTGAAAAATTTCAAATTAATATTATCATGTTTCATTGTGCGGAGTATAGAGTATGTGCAGGAATGTTGGGGTCCTTTACATAGTGAGTGTTGGGATTGTTGTGTGAAGCATTTATTGTGTAGAGGATGAAGTATGTGTGGGAAAATTTAGGTATTTTGCATAGATGGGGGTGCTAAAGAAACTTTGTTCTAGATCCATGTGAAAAAAAGAGTGTAGTGCGGCAAAAAGGAATTTCATGAAGGCTTAGTGTTTTATTATTATTATTTAGGATAATTTTGGGAAATTATGGAAGTAGTTGTACAAAAGAAGTTGTGCAAAGCTACATGTTCAAAGGTATCATGTTCAAGAGTTTTGAATTTCAATGATTGATCAAAGGGTGTTATTGAATCCATAAGTAGTTGTGCTAACGAGGTTATGCTGAGGTGGTTATGCGTGTATGGATGTTATTTGAAAACTTTTTTCAAATTTTACTAAGATAATAAGTATGCAAATCCTTTCTTTTATTCTTATTTAGGGGCATATTGCAAAGTAGTTGTGCGAACAAATTTTTTCCTATATGGTTGTGCATTTGTGGAGGTTATATGGAGCATAAACACATGTGCAAAATTTGTGTGGAATGAGGGAAGTGTAGAGGGGTGTTTTAATTGTAATGTGTTTTGAAATTAGTTTTATTATTAATAGATTCTACGGATGCAAAAGTGCATATAATAAAATCTCGAAATATTATTGTACGGAGAAGAAATGCTTCCTATGCATGATATCTGGGACCCGCGTTTATTAATATCAGTTTCAAATGTCAATGATTGATGGAAGGAAATTGTTGAGTCTGGAGATTTTTGTGCGTGAGATATTTTTACACATAAATGATTTTTCTTTGCAGTTTCGGCATATGAATTTGTGTTATGTTGAAAGTTTATGGAATTCATGTTTTTATATTTGATGTTTTGGTGCTTATGTGGTTTTCTTAATGCACGAAAAGGTGTGTAGTCGATGAATTGAATGTAGAGATTGTTTTCCTACAACTTTATTTTATATTAATTAGAGGATAGACATCGGGACAATGAAAAAGATGTATGGAGATTTTATCTTTGTAGTGTGTTTCAGGTGCAAAATAGTGGTAGGTGATGGCTAATGATGGTGTTTCACCTATGCCTAAGGCTCCAAAATTAGTGTAGCAAATATTTTGGAGGGTGTTTGTCTCATTGTCAACATTAGGATAGGAGAATCTTGCTCTGGCAATTTCTAAGAGCTTCTGACATGTTCTCAGATCTTCATCCAAACCATTTGAATTTTCCCTACTATCAATTGTTTCAAAAGGAATTGTCTCAGAAACATTGATGATGGTATCACATTAACCATTCTCCATGTCAAAAGTATGAAACATGGCACCATTAGTTATATTGGATGAATCTCTAATGTCTAGATCCCCTATTGTTATTTTTTCATTAAGATTAAACTTGGATGAAACAAAATCATCGAAACCATTTTCCCTATCTGAATCTTTTGATTCCTTATCTTGAAGGTCCAAATATGACATGACTAACCCATATGAACCTGGACCCACAAGAGATATAATTTCATTTGGATATGCCTTTATTGAAGTTGAAAATATAGAT
This sequence comes from Pinus taeda, assembly GCA_000404065.3. Taxonomy (NCBI): domain Eukaryota; kingdom Viridiplantae; phylum Streptophyta; class Pinopsida; order Pinales; family Pinaceae; genus Pinus; species Pinus taeda. Next base: position 12,552 of record APFE030316498.1, on the reverse strand, counting down.
AAATCATCTGAAGGAGTAGTCTGTAGGGAATTTCTTTGTCAAGATGGATATGTATCCCATTGTACCCCTGTAACTTGAGCACATGTATCTCCTATGGAGGATTTCCTTAAAACAATTTATGTTTGAACAACACTCGTTCCATTAGGACTATATTTACTAGTAACCTGTGATATAGGTGGCCCCATCCCTTCACTAATAAAAGGTGGTTTGGATTCTCCCTTATTTTTAACAATCATAGGTTCATGTTCTAAGGTAAAGATAGTTGGCATTGTCTTGTACATTTTCTCTGACTCGTTTTGTTTCAGAATAGGAACAACAAAATTAAATATCATAGAAATATATATATATCTAAACTTAAATGTTTGCCTGGACTTGCAACAATTACTTGTGATTTCAAGGGAAATTCAACCAAGGTGGCCCCTTCATCTACAAGGTAACAGGTCTCAAAGGATAAATGGTAAGCTACAAACACTGCACATTGAACATGTTTAACTTTGTTCAACTGATCACAACTTGTACCCATAAGCAAAACATGTAAATACAAGAGAAAATCAAGTCCTATAAATTATGACTTCAAGAAAAGAGCATATAACTTAAGATAAATATGTCACCTAGTTTGGAGATAGTCAACCACTTGAGATACTTTCAAAATGAAATTTTTATAACCTCATTACCTTGTTGGAAATATTTCACAGAGAATATTAGATTGATTTCAAGGCTCCAACCTCCATCTGTGAATTATATTATCATAGAATAGATAATAGAAGATATAATTTCAAGGCATATTAAGCATAAATATAATATTTATTTTAATGAGAATGAATCTATTAAGAATACAAAATGAATCCTAGACAGTTTGCCACCCTTAGAATCACCAGCCTAAGCTAGCAAACAAGTTTCCAATTTGTATTAGAAATGTAGATTTATTGTTTCACATCACAATCTATAGGATAGAGCACTAATCAACATGAGAAACATTTCCTACATAAATAAAAAATAAAGTTGTAAAATACCTAGTTGAATAGGTAGAGAGGGTCCACATGGCCTCCCCACACAAACGGGCATTTGAGGAGGGTTGGGGCCCCTATTTATCAATTATTTTCCACCCATATCTCTACAAAAGTACTTGAAACCCCATTTCATCTCATTTTTCAGTTTCATATTTTGGAGAGTAGATTTGGACATAAAAAATGAGAAGAACTGAAGGTGGACAAGTTTGGTAGAACAACACTAAGAAACAACTTTGGCAAGTAGATTTCAAGGGATGAACTCAGAACAAAGTTTTTTCCATAATAACAACACCCAAAACTCTTATTTGTTCTTCTATTTCTTAATCTCCTATACTCATTCGATGGAATCTCATTCATCATCTTGGGGACGATATGATCATAGAAATCATGGTGGAAGAATTGGTGAAGTGAGAGGAGATGGTGAGGAAAGAAACAAAAATTTCCCATTAATTTCCCTCTATGGAAGTGTGTCATAGAAAGATAGAGAAAAAAAGAGAAATAAGGTGGAAATTACTTATGGAATTGCATAAGTGCAAGAAAAAGTTTGGATTCATATTCAAGGGTTATATCCCTTATGCTTTGGATTCCTAACAATGTGGTTTTGTAATCTATCACCCCAAAGATTGAGCCACAATTTCAAAAGAAGCATGATGAAGCACAGATAGCTAGGGAAGAAAGGAGGAGAAACATGAATGTTATTGTATTTTAAATAAAGGGGAAGCACAACCCTCAACTGTTGAGGAAGCCTAGAAGAGATTAGACACAGAACTCTTGGAAATAATGTTTGATTGTGGTAGGATGGAAGAAACATATAGTCGAGTTGCCCTTGCCATACATGCATTTGGTATTCCATTTATAGATTATTTTGTCTCTGTATTGGAAATTCATGTTTAGAGTGGCGAATGAAGCACCCATCGGTTACAATTTTTTTTTTGAAAAAGTATGCAACACCATTCTGTAGAAGGAGAAGTTGTTCTGGACTAATACAACAAACCAACCATCAATAAATTCGATAGTATGTCTCCTTTAGATCCATACTTCTTTAGAGAAATAAATTCTTCAAATGGGGAGAAATGCATTGAATGCATGGCTAAGATTTAAAAAAGTGTTCGATATTTCAAATCATGGCTACAATATTTGAATATGGATATTGATGCTATACAACAAAAATGTGTACCCAAACAAATCCCATACAACCAGATGTAAGTGTCTACATCTCACAAAATGAAAAACATGTGATTTTTCCAAAATGATAAAAAATTTAAAAGTAACTAAACAAAGATAATTATGTGTGACAAACTTGTACAAAGCTTATGCCATAAAGACCTATTAAATCAAGATTTTTGAGGCCTTTTGAAAAAAATTAACAATTACTCTGGGGGAGATTTTCCTTGAATTTGTGTAGGGCATATTTTTAATTGTACCTTACAATGCAAATACAAATACAATACAATACAATCATATTTCAATCATATTTCGTGTGTACAATACAAAATATGTGCAAAAAGTTATATACCCCAAGCCCAACAAGTTTGTATGGTGACTTTGCTTCAAACGTCATGAAAGTTATCACATACACTGCAAGTTCATGTAAAGAAATTTATACAATCATTGAGTAGTTATGACCATATGTTTGGGACACCATGTGCAGCTCATAGTTTGAATCTTGCTTTCAAAGCTATTATTGTTAAATTTGCAGAAATGAAAAACATTACGATAAAGCAAAACAAATATATTTTTTTATTACAAAGGACCAACATGCATAAACACTATGTACACAATTTCCCAAGCTCGAACATTGTAATATTGGAGAAAATATACTTTCATCACACCATGTCTTGATCTTCTTATGTGGCAATGGGGTTTCTTTGTCCTTTATGGCAATTCGTCCCAAGTGGCAAACATGGAGATCACCCAACACTCAGAAAGAAATGCACATTGGAACTATCATTCTTGATAAGGTTTGTTGGGGTTAAATTGAGTTTTTTATTTCCATATTGAATCCATAGTTGATCTATTAAAAACTTTGTGATATGGATATTCCTATGATGGGAGACATTTATGAGCATATTGGAAATAATTCACCAGATTCTTTAATAGTGGGACCCTTTTTTGTATGGCACTCATTAAGGGGATAATTATCAATAGATATGACATATAAAATATCCCTTTGCATAATTAGCCTATTCATTAAAACCAAAGTATACAACAAGGCTTAATTGGATAAATTTGGGAATGAAAGGAAAGCTCCAAACAATGAAGTTGTCAATGGATTCAAAGCAACAATTTATATCATTTGTCTTTAACCAAGGGATCTCTGAAGAACTAATTTACTACAATTATCACAAGGAGTAATGAATTTGAAAATGCAAATGTACTCATTGATATGATTACTATGAATCTTATTGCATGTTGATCATATTCTGGTTCTGAAACTTTGAAATTGTAGATGCTTGCACCTCAAGATTTTTCACAAGTTCCCAACTTCCTATTCGAAAAATGACTATGGAGCACTTATGGGTTCATCCATTTAGTGAAGAGAAACAAAATTGCATCAACTAAGGCAGTGGATATTTTTTACAATCAATCAAATCTTCACTTGATATCTCAATATAGTGGCAGGGCTTCGAAGTTGTGGGAAGTGATTCCTGAAAATTTACTCATCGATATGAGTACTATGAAACTTATTACAAAATTATCATATTCTAGTTTTGAAACTATGACTTGCAGACACTTTCATATGATGCCTTTTCGCAAGTTACCATCTTCTTGGTAGCAAAAATACCTTGGAGAACTTGTGGGTTCATCCATTCAATGAAGAGAAACAAACTTTCATCAACAAATTCAATGGATATTATTTACAATCAATAAAATCTTCACATGGTATCTCAATCAGTGTTGCAGGAACTGATCCCCCCAGGTTCAAAATCTGAAACCATGCACTATGGGATCCCTACCCAAACTTCCCTAAAAAATCGTATCCTTGCTTTTTCAGAATTGTAATTCCTCAAAATTTTCATGCTTCCTCAAATTTCACCCAAATCTGAAAGTTGCTAACTAAAAAAAACCTCAAAAATGTAGAAATGATGAATTTCTCCACCATTTCACAAATCTAGAAGCTGGTATGGAGTTGATGTTTGCCTTCCTCTTAGTATACATAGATTGAAATCAAATTTTACATTAGTGGTAAATGGGCTTAATCTTTAGCCATCATTGATTCTCATACGTCTCAATAGTTTGTGATTATTCAAATGGTTGTTGAGGTATATTGTGTTGCACTGACCATGTCGGTTATATTCAGTTGACATTTTTGTTGATTTGGTAAAACCCTTAGAAGCTATGTTTTAGAGTGAATTTCATAGTCATGCTACAAACATCTTTGACATGTTTGGTCAAGACGAGTCTTTATTCTATGACAAATGACATTCTCTAGATCACCATTAAGGGAGGATGTTATAGTTATATTTCGATTATGTCATATATTAAAGTTATAATATATTCTAACTTGGTAATTAACTGACTTAATTTGCATGTCATAAATAGAGTTTTTTTCGATTATATTAGTGCTTAGCTAATAAAGTAATTGTACATTATTTTGATATAGGGCATTGTCTTCTTATGTATGCATTGACATCAACATGAATTGGATATGAATGAAACATATAACTCTCTCTTTCAATATATTTTGGCTTGCATTCTTTGTAAACATTCTTGATTGATTTTCTTCATACCTCATGTTTTTTTCCCATTTAGGATTAAAATAGAACAATTATCAGGAGACAGAAAAGTCCCTAAATCCATAAAATAAAAAATAAACATAGCTAATGTTTCAAACTCATTCTTGGCATTTAAAGCTTACCTCAAGAGTTTTTTTAGCATTTGTTTATGTAATAACTCCAACAGACACATTCGTTGTCGGGACCAATAATAGAACCTGTAATATGTAATGCACATACAACTTAGAGGACACATTAAACAGTTTTAAGAGAAATCACACTAGATACATATAATAGATTGAACGCATAATTTTGAATAACCATGAAAAGCAGGATGATACAAGGAACTTGGAAAATAATATTGAAATAAAAGCACTAGAAAAAACCAAATTGACCTAAAGGAACCATCATCAAAAGGGGATATTTGCAATTAAAAGTCTATTATAATCCACCCAACCAATGCTTCTACTTGATTTTCATTAACTCTATGCATACTTATGTTATCAAGGTTGCATGCACTATATATACTCCAACTAGTTTCCTCAATTTTATCCTGAGCATAAATAATGTTTGAGATGATGTTGCTAAGGCACTACTTTCATGGAAACTATAATATTAAATGTGAGTTAATTTCTAACCCCTCTCCTTAATGGCCATTTTTCATACAAGTTGCCATGTTAGCTTAAGGAGATATTATATAGACTACATGACACACAAAAATGAGTGGTTTTCTTAATTGAATGGTAATGAATGTCACCAAGGGACAAATTCTTTAAGAGATGAGAAAGTATACATATTGAAATCCCATGGAACAAACCCAATGAACATGCCTAATAGAAACTGAAGATGTGCAAGATATATTATATGTAATGGGCCTAAAGAAGAAACTGTAGACAATAAATCAAATACTAAAGCATCGCTCCAAGATTGAATCTAAAGTCGAAATGATTCCATAAACGACAAGAGGGACAAATAGAAAGTGGTTGAAAAGTTTGTTGAAATTGATCTTCACGGGTATACATATACAACAATAGGGAAAAAAGCATTGGTGGCAAAAAACATTTCTGAAAATCACCTATGGGATAAAAGGTATGGATATCTTAAGTCCCAAATTTGAACCTTTTAATGAAATTTAATAGGGTTGACGGTTTTCCTCCAATTCAACATGAGTTATTGTGAATCTTACATTTTAGACAAGCAACATAGCGAAAAATTGACAAAAAATCTTGCACTTGGACATTGTGGATAGTGACCTTCATGATCCCATGAGATCTTAGTCATTGGTAAGTGAAAAGTATTCTATGCCATCCATCAATTCCATTCCAAGAAAAATTTTGTTGTGCTTCCTCAAGTACAAGTTATTAGCTTTCATAACCCTGAAGAAAATCAGAGCAATTGATGAAACTTGAAACGGAAATTGAAAAGGAGATTAAGCTTCTCAGAAAATAGAGTTTGAGAAAATAAATTCTAATTACTTCTATTGTTATTACAATACTCAAGGTATTTTCACAATGGAGCTATAGTGTAGAGAGGAAACGAGGACCATCATGGAGATGGCCAATAGCATTGTTATCCCAGACAACTCTCAAACAACTTTTGGGTTAAAGAAATCTATACTACATACAACAATGTAATGATTCAAAAGAAGACCCACAAAGGCTGTGAGAAACATCTCACGTACAAATTCATAAGTGGTAGGAAACCATAAGTAAACTGCTATGTTTCAAGTATACAGATACATGTATGCATACAAGTATGATATCTAGTAAAGATATGGAAATTTTTTAGAACAACCTATATATTTTATGGCTAGGAAACACTTTTTTTTATATAAACAAATGTATGTGAACTTCCAAACAAAAGAGACAATTTTCGAAATGTCATTCATGGATTTGGAAATAGAACCAAAAATATAAACCTCATTAATATTACCAAACTTGATTCGCAAGCATCACATACAAAATGAGCTTTTTTCCACTATACTTATAACGCTCTAGATTATATACATTACATTTAATACAAATAAGAAATTATATGTCATCAAAAATATCTTCATTAGAATTTACTTCCCACTGAGTCTCCAAGTACTTATACTCTGCAAAAATTAGGTTTTTGGTGAGTTCCCTTTGCTTCTTTCAAAATTTTACTTCAACTATTGATTTAAAGCACATGAAGTGTCTTCACATTGGGAATTGGTCTCAAGGACTTTGTTTCTTCTCCACCCACTGCTTTGTTTAGTTTTGGATGGGGAATTATACCATCGAGTCTTAACCATACATAAAATCACTTGCCCTAATACAACTGCGTTTTTGTTAATCCTTCCCTATTTAACTAAAAATATTAACCCATCAGTGAGTTGCGAACTTTTCTTGAGCATTCACATTAGGGGTTCTAGCATAGTAGTTTTTTTCTCTTCTAGCCTAGGTCCATTTTTAGGAAGAGAGGTTCACAGGCTACTAAGATTTGGACATAATTGGCCCTCCTCTCATTTCTTGTTCAGTGTTCATTCATGATGTCGTCAACCTTAAAAAAAACGGTGTTATCTGTAGAATCATATAACTCTAGTGATCATGATAATTATCATCTCAATGCTTGAAACATGCCTTCCACATCTCAAAACAAGAGAAACACCTAACCTTCCCTACCCCATCATTCTATAGAAGAGAATAATAATTGGCATATTCATAGACTCAAAAGTAAGTGTTCAGTCACTCAAAATTCTAACTCTAGAGCTTTAAAATACTATAACATAATACATTAATTGACTAAAATATATCGTGATGAGCTGTCCCCTGAAATTCAAAAAAAAATTCTCCGAAATTGAGTCACTGTGATAAGAAGGAAGTGACCATTCAAGTCACCTGGAACCGAACGATTCCCTCTTTTTTGCCCCTATAGATCCTAGCCAACCAATGTAATAAAAAGAAGTTTCTTGTTTGTAATTACAATTTACAGATGAGTGGAACATGTGAGACATGGTTGTGGGAATTATTAAGAGAGCACAATTTCCAGATTCATGGAGATATGATTGATGAACTGGTTCAAACTGTTCATACATCTATATAGATCATTAGACAAGGCCTTGATCTAGATGAGGCTAACTATCTATCCAGGTATTATCCATCCTCAAATAATAAAGTAGAATAACTCAATTTTAACAAGGAAAAGCGTGCTAATGAAACATGCCAACAAGTGGTTGTAATCATAATTAGTCAAGATGGATGAAAAAGGTGTTATTTCCAAACCCTTCCATTGAGCCATATATTCTACATGATTATTGGTTGCTACTCTGAGAACCCATGTATATTGATACTCTATTTTATCGTCGAGTCAAAAAATAACCCCTGTGGCTCCTACCAACCCTAAATGGTTTAATGATTAATAATAATTATCATTATTATTATTTTTTTAATTTCATTTTTTTAACTAACTAAATAATTAATATTTTAGATAAATATATATAATCAAAGCAAAAGTAATACAAAATCAACAATAAAAAGAAAATTAAGTAACAAGTTTAGGAATATTCAATTTCTACCCTTCCCCGCGAAATTTGACCCTTGTCACCTTGTGCAGACTAAACGCCACACAAACCGATTGGTTTAAACCTCATGGGTAATTATAAGGTTTAGCCTAATGACATTATCATTTACAAATTCATTAAAGTTGTTTAAACTAATTAACTAATGCAACCATATAAATTAAATGGTTGGTAGATGCTTATATACATCCCCTCTTCCTCTCTCTAGTAATATATATATTAAATAACTTTTAACATCATCATCGTCATCATTATAATCATTATTAAAAGAATTAATATATAAGTTAAAGCAAAGTAACTTTTAACATCATCATTACAATTATTATTAAAGAATTAACATATGAGTTAAACATGTATAAATTTAAAAATGCATATAACAAGATTCTTAACTATGGAGATTCTTAAACTATATGTAAATTTTGTTGCAATATTATAACTTACTAATACGAATTGTCCAAACAACCATAAATATTATTATTATAACTTGCTAATACCAATTGTCCAAACAACCATAACTATTATTGAAGTGGAAACCTAACCCACACACGTGAGTCTTAACGCGAGGGTGCCGGTTGAACAAGTTGTCGGCTTTAATAAGCCCTAACGCATGTCATATAAAAGGGGTCAATCCAGTGGCGTGGACGGGAGGGTGTGGAAGACTCAAGAAGACAGGTAGAATTCAAATACACGAAACTTCTTCTCGTGGCTCAGCGTTTTCCCTTAAAAGGGGGAGAGTTTTTATCTGTGAAAGTGAAAGGATTGCCTGCAATGGACGGATTTTACTCTGCCGTTGGAAAGCGAGCACGAAGGGAAAATGAGGTTCCAGAGAACAATGACTCTGGAAATAAGAGGCGGAACTCTGGCACTGGTAGAGAGCGAACTCTGCCTGGCGCTGACAGTACTGTGTATCGCATACTATGCCCTGTTAATGTGGTAGGAAGTGTTATAGGAAAGGCCGGTAAAGTTATAAAATCTGTGAGTCGAGAGACGCGTTCGAAGATCAAAGTTATAGATGCTGTTCCAGGCGTTGATGATCGCGTGATAGTAATCTTTAGCTCACCGTCAGGCAACGACAAGGAGAAGGATTGCAATGAGAATGAAGTTGAAGTTGAACCTGTGTGTCCTGCTCAGGATGCTCTTCTTAGAGTGCATTATGTTATTGTTCAACAATCTTCTTCTGCTAGAGATAATGACGCCGACGACAAAAAGAGACAACACAATGCTCGGTTGCTGGCTGCTAACAGCCAGATTGGAGGTTTGATTGGAAAAGGTGGAAATAACATTCAAAACTTGAGGAGCGAATCCGGGGCACAAATTCAGATACGGCCAAAAGATGAGTTGCCAGCCTGTGCTTTTAGTTTTAGTGAAGTCGTTGTCATATCTGGAGATGCAACCGCTGTCAAGAAAGCACTGTATGCAGTTTCAGCTTTTCTGTATAAACACCCACCTAAGGAGCAAATTCCTTGGACTGATATTTTATCTGCAACGAACCCAACTCCACTCCTTCCTTCTGGTGTGCCCGCATTATTTACTCCGCCAAATGATGTTCCACAACGAGATTCACTGTTTGCTCATCACAGTTCAGGTGCTCCAAGAGTAAATGGTACTTATGCCTCCGGCCATTTACCAGCACTGGGAGGATATGGAAGTGAAGCTCGAAGCTCAATATGGCCTCTTACTTATAACCCTGCTCTTCCCATTGCTCCGAAATCTGGGAATTCTGCTGTTGAGAAAAGTCCGGAGGAGTTTCGTATTCGAATAGTATGCCCAAATGATAAAATTGGAGGTGTGATTGGTAAGGGCGGCAATATCATCAAAAGCATGAGGAAAGATACAGGAGCAAGTATTAAGGTTGAAGACGCACAATCAGATTCAGATGAACGTGTAATTATGGTTTCTTCAACAGAGTTGGCTAATGATGGTGTTTCACCTACGCTTGAGGCAGTCCTCCAATTGCAAGGAAAGACTAGTGGAAGCACTAGTGACAATGACAATGATGAAGTTGGCATTTGTACAAGGCTTCTTGTTCCGTCAAAGCACATTGGTTGCCTTCTGGGTAAAGGTGGCAACATCATCAGTGACATGCGGAAGCACACTGGAGCAAATATTCGCATATTTCGCAAAGAGGAGCGACCAAAATGTGCCTCCGAAAATGAGGAGCTCGTTCAGGTTTCTGGAGACCCCAGTGTTGCTAGAAATGCACTCATCCAAATTACAAAAAGATTGAGGGCAAATATTTTCAAAGATGCGGATGGTGCTACCAACTCCCACAGCCACACTGTGCCTCCTTTGTCTAGTCTATCTGTGCCCAGTGCGAACCCTCTTTCATCATCAAATTATGGCAGTAGGCAATATGATCTAGCATTTCCAAGGTAGATCAGGTGCTCCATTATAAAATGTTTCTTATTTTTTTAATTCATATACTATGTGATTATCAATTTTGAGTTTGCTTAATTTGCTTTATTTAAATTCATCTGGTTAATGAAATAAATTGAGGAAATTCAAGGTATGTTTGTTTTGTTTTTTTTTTTTAACATTTGAAGCTTTAATATAAACAAAAACTAGTATATAATAAAAATATGATGTGAAGAAAAAATTTAAGTGGTAAGCATACATTATAGCAAAGAATATCAAATCATTTAATAAAATGATTAAAGGATTAGCAAGATTTAGATTGAAAGTATTGGTCCATGTCTTGAAGATCTTACTCATGATTTATGTGTTAAGGGCAAGTGTTAGTCCATGTCCACATTGATATACATAATTGTAAAAAATGTTTGTCTATGTCCATTCATTAATCTACATTCTCTCATCAAATGTTGCTCCATCTCCATGTATTGTTGGAGAAAAAGAAACTTGACAACACTATATACTAATAAAGCACCATGTTAGTGAAAAATGGAAAGACAAAAAAATTGTATTTATAGCTAAATACTTGCAGGAGGAAATTATAGAAGATAAAACCATTGAAAATAATGTTCATTTGCAAGTTGTAGAAAATAGAGGCTCGTTAGAAATGGAGATTATGATGCATCTCTTGGACATGGAAGAAGGTGATATAATTTTCAACATGGTTAGACGAAGGACCATTTTCAAGAAGATTATCACATAAATCAAGGTGAAACGTTGCCTATGTATAGTGAGAATTGACTTCATAAAAAGCATCTTGATTACTGAAGTGAGAAAAATGAAGGTGAATATTACGGCTTACATACAAAAGAGTTTGGTTATTGAGGTGAACACAAATTTGGTGTTGAATATTACAAAGGAAAGTGGGTTGGCGCTTCATGCACTTGAAAAATTATCCCTTGTGGATTGGGAGAGGTTGGGAGTGATTGATGGAAATGAATAGTCTATTGAGAGAATGAAAAATTGGATGTGAATGTTTCAAGTGCATTAATGGGACATTATGAAGAGTCAACAATGAAAGAAAAGTAAAATAGAGAATAATGACCTACCTCTTGGAGATTCTACTCATGGGCATCCAAAAAACCTCTTGGAGATTCTACTCATGATCTACATCCTCTTTGTAAGTGTCGTTCCATGTGCATGCATTGATCTACATGTTTGTGGCAAGTGTTGGTCCATGTCCATGTATTGATATACACACCCATAACAAGTATGGGTCCACATCCATGCATTATTGAAGCAAAAGGAAACATGGCCACATTATATACTAATGAAGGGCGATGTTCTTTTATTAGAATGGTTATTGAAAGAATGAAAGAAGACGTAGTGGAGGAATATTATGTTTTCTTATTTATTCCATAAATAGCATAGGGGTGTTTACCAATGTGGTTGATATACATCGATCGATGTCATTTTCATACACTAATTGTTGTATAAAAGGTGGAAAATTCCACTAATCAGCGTATATCAACCACATAAAAATGTTTGTGATAGCTACAACCACATTGAACCATAATCACATTGGTTGACCATGTTTGACATTTCTAACTATCGTTGACCACAATTGACAATTATGAGTGGTTAGAGCATGGAATATTCTAATTTGATTATGGTTGGCCAAGGATGACTATGCTTGATCATGGTTGAGCTACCAAAATGTGCTTCTAGAAATGAGGAGCATGTTCATATTGGAATGCCCAATGTTACAAGATATGTACCCATCCAAGCTACAAGAAGGCTCAAGGAAAATATTTTCAAAGAGAAAGATGGTGCGCGAAACAATGACACTGTACTTCCTTTATCTAATCTGCCTAGTGGAATTTCTATTTCATCAAACTATGGTACAACACAATACCATTTAGGATTTCCAAGAACT
>APFE030316497.1:58182-109329 GCA_000404065.3 Pinus taeda | reverse complement strand
GTGACATAATTTTGCTGAAATGGAGGTTGGATTGGCTGCTGCACGGCTGCCTCTTGCGCTCGTGTTTCCCGCTGTTTGATTCTATATTGGGGCTGCTGTTGTTGACCTCTGAAAATTGGGTTTCGAACTTGCGGTTCCGGTTTGCCAAGATGAAGATTTTGGAGTGCCTTTTTCATCTCCTCAACTGAACGAAGGACCTGAGAAGTGGATGCTGTCTCTTCTTTGATTGTGACCTTCTTTTCCGCTTTCATTCTTGCCCTTTTGTCATTCAAATTAGCCTCCACACTGACTGCAATTTTCTGCATTTCCTCCAATGTAGGAGGATCTCGGTCCCGCAGTGAGTAGGCCATCTCCGGATCAAAACCATCCGGGAACTTAAGCAACGCGGACTTTCTTGATGGCTTCAAATCATCAGGGATAGCATTATAAACTGAATTAAATCTGATTATATAATCCTGAACCGACTCACCCGGATTACGTTTGAGGTTGTTGTATTCGGCATTGATTTGAAGCGGATCCTTTCTGATCTCCCACCGATCCAAGAATTGCCTTTCGAGTGCTTCCAAAGAGACAATACTACCAGCTGCTAGCCCTCTGAACCATTTTCTTACCTCTCCAGCAAATGTTTGCACGAACAACCGCATGGTAACATCCTCTTCATCTAACTCATATAGATCAAAAAATCTGGTCATCTTGTCGATATGCTGCTGCGCTGAAACACTTTGAGGAGTGCCATCAAACATGGGTATTTTGCTTTGGTAGTCAGCCGGCATATCATGAAGATTTTGGGGAAGAACAAGGGGAGAAAACCGGGCAGCCATTGCTCTCAGAGGGGGAGTAGGATGGGTATGTGGAGGAGGAGGTGTGAGAACAGGGAGTATAATAACGGGAGGTGGAGTTTGAGGAGTTGTGGGAGTCGGAGGAGTGTGAGGAGAAGGCGGAGAACCAACAACTGATTCGGGATATGTGATTATAGGTGAAACTGAAACAAATGGAGGAAAAGATACTTCATGAGCCGTGATAGTAGATCCAATGTGATCAGAGATATTCTCAACAAAATCAGCGAGGGTAGTAGCGTGAATCCGGGTCTGGAGATGTCTTAAGATAAAATTTTCAACCAATTTGTTATGTCTCTCAAACTCAATAGCAGCAGCAAAATTAGGGTCGGGAACTAAAGAATCAAGTGCACTTTCAGATTTGGTTCTAAACAAGGACAACTCAAAACTTTCGTCAAAATCAAGATCTTCAAAATATTTAATAACAGCAGGCGATGAATTAGATCTAACAAGTGGCCTTGGATCAGTAGCCAGCTTGTTTTCGTGAATGGACTAGGACAGGAAAAACCGCTCAGCCGTATGTAAACTCTTAGCCTATCATCCAAAGCTTAGAGTCCATAATGATACTGGGATAAAAATGTCAATGAAGTGAGGGTTTCAAAAGCTCACGGAGATCGACTGAAGCAGCATTTATCTACTAACGCTGATGTAAAACAAGAGCGTGTTCGAAGGCTACCTGGCGTATCTTCATACTCCGTCTAAGACTTAAGAAATCACACCACAATGAGCAAATTACAAATTTTTTCTCCCTAGTGGAGTCACCAATATGTTAGCACTTGAAATTTCACCTAGGCTGAGATAGACAAATCTCAAGGCTACATCAAACCATTCAGCTTCGTAGCTAGCCCTACGAGGCAGGAGAAGGCTCTCTCCGGTCAAACTCGGTGGATTTTTCAATAGAATGAGTTGACCAATTAGAAACACTTATATTAGTCTAGTAAACTGATAAGGAGGGTTGATTTAAAGTTTTTTTGAGGTTTTTGGTGGCAATTGGAGGGAGCGCAATTCAGGGTGCGGGGATTGAGCTCAGTTTTTGTAGGTGGGTCTTTGGGGAAAGGTAGGAGTTTGTGCTGATGCTTTTAGCTGAGGTGGATGATCAAGGAGGAAAGAGGAGAAGCTAAAGAGGGCAAACAATGAATTTGAATCCTCTTTAGACAGTGGAAAACATAAACATTAAACAAATTTGAAAGTTAAGCATGACATGCATGAATTCAAACTTTATCACTTCATTTGTTTAATAAGCTACAGTAAAGAAAGATATGGAACACATAAACACACTTACAATTACAATAAGAGAACACACCATCAACACAAGAGTCCACAAGAATCCCAATGATGTCTGCAAAACCCTGGTCTTCCTTTTCCTCAAATTGCAGAGATACAAGTGAAATATACAATAGGAGCTTCTCCCTCAAGAGTCCAACCATGAAAATGAGTAAGAGAAGGCATAATATAGAAGATCTAACTCCTTTCCCCACCTCTATTGGTCGAACTCAGCTTCTTAGGAGCTGTTTCAACTAATTCTAAACTAATCACTATATAATAGGCAGTCAAAACAACTTGCCTCTAAAACTTAGGAAACCTATCCATGCATTAAATATTTACCATTTACATCAAGGAAACTTCTAGAAGTGTTCAAGGAGAGTAAAAGTATCTAAGTGCCATGAAAATTACACAAAAATCCATCATTTACATGCCTCAAAAGTCAACCAAAGTAAAAACAGTGT
The DNA here is from genome assembly GCA_000404065.3 of Pinus taeda. Taxonomy (NCBI): domain Eukaryota; kingdom Viridiplantae; phylum Streptophyta; class Pinopsida; order Pinales; family Pinaceae; genus Pinus; species Pinus taeda. The sequence goes on along the minus strand of APFE030316497.1, from coordinate 106,766 downwards.
TTTGTTGGCCGAACTGGTCAAAACAGTGAAATTTCCCTGAGTGGTCGCGCCCCTCACTTTGACTGGTCGCGCACATTGACAGCTCTGTTTCAGGGCCTTACCGGTGTCCAAATCAGGTGCAAGATAGCTCATTGGAACGGTCTATGAGTCTACTTTCCAAACCCACTGGAATTTCTGAATTTGGAGTTGATTTGACCCCTCAAAAGTCATTTCTCCCAAGGAAGCTTTCTGCAACTCAAAAAAGGGGCAGAAAGTCAAAATTTGCATGTATTTTGAGCTTTTGGAAGCCTAAATCTTCATAAAATCTAAAACCCATCCATAGGCAAGTGTATTTTTGCATGAAAATTCCAAAAATGTAGAGTTTTCCCCGTTCTGAGCTGTCCCCATGACTGGTCGCACGCGGGGTGAGACCACTCAAATGGCCAAAACCTGTAAAATTCTCAAAAATGCCAAAAATGCCTCAAAACTCTCAAAATTTCTTGGGTTTGCTGCTAGGAGGAGGCTAATGAGTATCATGGTGAGCGAGAGAGGCCTCAGCCAAGATACGAAGTGAGTTGGTCTTCTTCTTCCTCTTGCGGACCTCGGACAACCTTCTTTGGAACATTTTCATCTTCGCCTTGCAAACATGCATCCTAGCCCAATAACCTATGATGACCGCCTTTTCCACCCTTATGAGGCCTCCTCTGTACCTCAACCTTTGTAGATGATGAATGGTCATCACCTTGCTCATAAGTCTCGGTATCTGGCATGGTCTTGGGGCAAGATGGGCAAACTGAAGGACAAATTGGACTGCTGCCTCTGCCTGCAAAAGTACTGAACTCTATGCTGTTTCAAGGGGAAAAAACATGCAGGGAATGTTAGGGGAGGGAACTTCTTAACAAGGAATGGGAATATATGATAATAACAGGGAATTTTCAAGGGAAACTTTACACATTGTCATGCATATAGGAACAATTTTAACATTGGGAAATCATTTGCCAAGAACATCTCATATGGGACAAAACATGTATGATAATGAACATGGAAGGGGCATACATGAATCAAGAGGGACATAGGGACACCATACACCAAATTCACTGAGGAGTTCATGTGTGTTATAAGGCAGATTCTGCTCTTTTTGTTCTTTAAGGGTTACATGGACATTAAGGAGTACATACTCATCATTTTCACATGAAGGAAAAGTGTTTCATGTATCAAGAGGGTGTCAAGGATATATAGAGGTTTGTACATTCCTTTAAATATACAGCACATTAAATTTACATGACTCTCTTCATTCTTTACAATGTATCTTTTCTTTTTGTTTTAGTTTTTTGCATGTGTATGGTAGAGGGAATTAGGGTTTGAGTGCTTGTGAGAGGGGTAGGGTTTATAACTTAGGGATGGGGGAGGGCAACATTTATGTGCAAATGAAATAGGATAGAGATGCAAACATGATTATTAATGAAAGAGGGGAAAAAAGGAAGGGATCAATGGGACAATAAACACTTGAAACAGTCACAAAACCCTAGCATTTTACAAACATTAGCAACGGCCATATTAATCCATTCACTTGCAACTTTAAATGATAAAACCATGACACACATCATTATTTTCACCATCCATATCATCATTCATGAATTGAGTGCCTACCTCGATCAATTTAGCAAGCAAGAGGGAAATTTAGTCGATTTGGAGTGGTTCTGTAGAAGACAGCTTGAGTGGTCGCGCCCCTGCTCTGAGTGGTCGCGCCCCACCTGAGTGGTCGCGCCCTTGAGAAAATTGCACTGCAGAAGTGGCGTTGAGTGGTCGCGCCCCACCCAACTGGTCGCGCACTGAGTTTGAGTGGTCGCGCCCCCTGAAAAAGACTCTAACTTGCTGCAAATCGCCTCTTTGACCTCTCACTTGTCTTTGCAAACTCTCAAATGCATAATGAGGCATGTTTAGAGGAAATTTACTCCATATAGGCCCAAATTTGAAAAAAATAACTTACTAAACCCACTTTCTAATGTTTTTGCTTTGACATTCACTTTAACACTGTTTTGAGTTCACTTTGTCCTGAATTTGATCTTTTGAGTGCTTTAACTCCGTTCTTTTTGCAGGTTGACTATCTGATGGACTCTGGCGAGGAAACCAGGGTTATTGCCGGCATTTTGAAGAATTTTGAAAATTTTCCTTATTTTTGCAAATTTCACATGACCTTGGGTTTAAAAACGAGGTTTTTAAATCCAAGGTATAAATGAGCTATACCTGATGAAAAATATCGATGGAACATATTTACATACCTCCTTCCGGCTTGCTAGGGACTATTAGACCTTTGACTCATGACCTTGCAGTGATTTTGACCAAAACCCTAGACCTAAGACTTGGGATTTCAAGACAAAAAATAAAACAAGTGTAACACAAGCTCATTTAAATGATATGACCTGATCCAGCAAAGCCAATAAGGGAACAAAGACCAGCTCCTCCATCAGTGTTATGGCTTGCCTAACGGGATGCAAAATTGATTACTGATGAGACACCTACCTATGCACATGCAAAGAGCTTTTGATCACCGATGGAGGGCTCAAGACCGACACTAACAGAATCCAAACTAGATAATCATGTGAGTTAAAACATTCCATGCACACTACCTAGGAGGGGTAGGCTATGCCACCCTCTATTAATTGTAATGGGAGATGATAGGGATAGGCCCTCCCAATGTCGTTTTCCAAGTGGAATATCACCTTTGAATAAAATTAAAAGCATTGTGATAGTGACTTAAGATTTAACATCCCCATTATTTGATATGTTCTTATGAATAGTCCATTTTGTGTGTCAGTGAGAGAAGCACCGTTAATAATTACATATGAAATGATATCCTTAACATTTGTTGAGGATTGTTCACAACTTTCTCCTCTTTTTCAAATTTACCATCATTTCTCTTGCACAACGTAAGATTCCTTATTCCTAAAACTCCAACAACGTGATAGGGTTCCATGAATTTTGTTCCATTATTAGCACTCTAGAACATGAATTGTTTAGCATTGTAGCCTATAATTGACAGGTGAGTTTCCAATGCATACAATTTCATACTGATTTCACTTAATTTATGCACTGTACGTAGAAATTATGGTGTAGAATTGAAGCTGCTCATGAAATTTTAATCTAAGTCACAAGACATAATCCTACTATACTGCTCCGTGGAAATCAATACACAATTTAGAACATTAATCACAAACATGTAGTAAGAAATAATATACATGCACGATATTTTTCTAGGAGAAAGAAATCTGCTAAAAACCTCTTATGTTTGCTTGTATTAAATCATAAGAATACAGATGTAGTACAACTACTTTTCTCAACTGAGCACAACTTGCAAGTGCATAACCTTTCTCTCTGCTCACTAAAAGGCTCTGACCCAGACTTAGTCAAATTTTTCCTCTGCTTGAGCCCCCATTTCTCTGCCCAATTCTTGAGGAAATAGGCCCCTATTAATTAAGAATTTCCTCCAAAAATGCTTGTGAAATTCCTCAAGGTTGATCACCTGACCTCATGCAACACCTATACACTCAACTAGTTTACAATCGTTGGTTAACTGCCTAGGAAGCTCCACCACAACTGGGAAACTCATATTCTTTGCATGCATGAGCTAATTATTATCTAATTGATCAGTTAACAAGATGATCTCTGAGATAGACTGATGCCCCACTACTTCACTAACCACCAACTAATTCTATTAATAGTTAGGACTAGTTTAATTTATTACAACTGAAATTAACTCAACCTAGGCTCCTAAAATTTAAGAATCACTACATACAACTAAAATCCATCCCCTTAACTTGAATTAACTGAGCTAATTGAGTGGTAAGAGTCATTTCACCTCAGTTAACTCCAACACTATATCATCTTCTCTTCCCAATAACTTTAATAACCCAAATATTCCCAATACATTTATTGTGACCAATAATTGATGCTTTCACTTGTTTTTTTTCAAAGCAAAGAGACAAGCTAAACATTTCCTAGAAAATGAAATTGAAGATGGATTTGGTTTCTTGGATTCCTTCGATGCAGTGAATCTAAACTGAATTTGAATGTAGTTAAGTTCATGTAGCGAAGTGGTGAAAAGTTGGACAAGCAGCGACAACCCAAATTTACCAAGTAAAATTTTCAAATGGATTTCTTAAGAAACTATAACTAATTCTGAAATCAATTTGAGCAATTGATACTATGTATATTCCCTAGATATTTTGTGGAGATCAAATTTCCATGGTCCATTTAAATTTTTCACATATATAAATTAAAATTATGGAAGCCAAATTCCAAAATAAACATGCATATTGAATCATTCCATCAATATTCCAAAAAGAATTATATACATACAATTAGTCTAATAATTACTAATAATTATTTTATAAACCTTATAACCTTATTCCTAAATAAACATACCTAGAAATAAATTATGATATATGTGACTTAAACCATATCTATAAAACATCCAAAAAGAACTCAAATTTCTTAAAATTATATTATTTTACTATTTAATACTAAGAAATTAATATACATAACATAAAATTAAATAATAAAATCGTTTACGCCCTTAAAAAATTAGTATTTAAATATTTCATAAATCCACATTTAAAACATAATTTTAATAGAATATATATTAAAATCTTTATAAATGTAAGTAACTATGTTTTCATTAAATATATAAATAAAAATATTTTTCATATCTTATTTTAAATTTCTCTTTTCAACCAAAAAAAATCATTATTATTCCCTATTAATAAAAATTACTTAATTTAAAAATAAAATATTAAAATATATAAAAACATATTAATATTGAAATTCATTATTATTCCCTATGAAATAAAAAATTACTTAATTTAAAAATAAAATATTAAAATTATTAAAAAACATGTTAATAATTTTTGGATAAATGTTTGTGCAAATTTTATAGCTAAAAACCTATTCAACAGGATTACGGGATATCGGATGTGAAAATATACATAAATAAATATATAGAAATATTAATAATTAAATTTATAAAATAATCAGTAATTTTACATTCTTTTAAAATTGTTAATTTTAACTTTTAATATAATTATAGAAAAAAATTATGATTAAAAAATAAATTAAATATCTGAAAATAAGATTTTAAAACTCTCGAGGAATGCATTGTTGCTGCTACTAAGGATATGTAAAGCCCTAGCTAGAGAATGCAGCACACAGCTGCCCCTCAGCAACCTCCTGTTGTTGAGGATTGAGCAAGATGGATTCACTAGTGGACGGAGATCCTCTCTCTGATCACCAGCAAGAAAATGAAGGAACAACAAAATCTTTTGCCTCTCTCATTTATGCAATGGGTTCGGCAAAGAATAGACCATTAGTAACTAAGTTTCTTAAAAGATTGGAAGACATCCCTGAAATCTCACTCCCCCCCTGCTCTCCCTTGTAGTGCAGCTCTATCCCTGGCGAAGCGTGGATTAGTCGAGTAGTTTACTGGGCTATGGCCCTCGCCCAAGACCGTCCAAAAATGGGTAGAAAGGAATTGGACTGCATCAATAAATGGGGAAATTTCAATCAGGTTTTGTGGAAGAGGGTACTACACCTCCCACTTTGAAACCAAGGAGGACCGTGATCTGATATTTAGGAATGGCCCATATATGGATGCAAGGGGACTGTACCTAAATAGATGGACACCAGACTTTGATCTAGAAATGGATGTACCCAGCTTGTTCCAGTCTAGGTTAGGTTGCTGCATCTTCCCCTTCACTGTTGGGGAGATTATTCAGCTAAAGCTATAGGAAATGCAGTCAAGAAATACATAGATAGGTGTGAGCCAAAGGAAAATATGCATGAATGCGCCAAAATCTACGTAGAATTGGATCTAGGGAAAGGGCTTCCAAAAGCAATCAAAATCAAAGTGGATCAGTGGATGCATATACAACAACTGGGTTATGAACAAATCCCCTTCAAATGCAAGGTATGTCATGAATATGGCCATTTTGCTAATAGATGTACAAAAAAAATGAGAATGAAAAGATTGAAGATTCAGAAAACAAATGGGAAGAGGTTAAAAGAAAGAAGACAACCAACAAACAACCCACTCATCCTTCTTCGCTGCCCCTCATATCTTCTGACCCCCTCTCTTTATCACCAAAAGCAGACAACAATCCTCTCATTAGCCTAAACCCTTTTGAGCCACTGGACCCCTCAGCCCCCCATCCCCTAGACACAGATCCAGATCTAGATTCCCCCCATACTCTCAATCCCCCATCATCCCCTTCGATTTTAAACACCCAATCTCCTCTCCCTCCCTCAATAGACAAAATTCTAACAAGAAATCAGTCAAAGGAAGCACTTCAAAATGTATAATATAAAAAAAAAAAAGCAGGAAGAAAGTCAAACAAAGAACTGAGGGATGAAGCGGCAGCAAAGGAAATGGCATTAGGAACGCAGCAACCAATGGAATCCTTCTTGGGAAGGAGCTTAGGAAACAATGATAAAATCCGACAAAGAGTGAATGGTCCCTTGCACCACCGAACAAGCAAATAATGATAGTGTTCTCCTGGAATTGCCGAGGAATGGGATCATCCTTTAAAGAAAATGCCACAAGAGACATTCTGGCAAAAGAAAATCCAGACATTCTTATGATTCAAAAGACCAAAACAAATAGCCATGAAACTGAAAATATTAAAAAAAAAATTCAAAAATTATGAAGGGGAAGCAATATAGGCAACAAGAGCATCAAGAGGAATCTGCACAATATGGAAGAAAGGGCTCTCGAAATTGATACAACAAAAAAAAAGACCAGCACTGGATACAAACGGATCTAACTAGATACAAATGGATCTAATGAAAATAAGCACAAAAGAGAGGTACAATGTCATAAATATAAATGCTTCCAACCACTACAAGGAAAAAGAGCAATGTTGGGACACCATAAAGGAAGCATTAAAAGAAGCACAAACTGGGAAAATAATCCTAGGAGGAGACTTAAATTTGGTAAGAAGTATGGAAGAAAATTTTGGAGGGACATATCACATAGACCCATCCAGGGATGCTCTGGAAGAGATAATGGAACAACACAACTTAATAGACATCCCCCAAACAATGGAAAATATACCTGGAGAAACAAAAGAGTGGGAAAAAACAACATTAAAGAAAGGCTAGATAGAATTCCGATTCAAGAAAACATATCAGCAGTGCACAACTCTATTAAATAAAAAATTTTACACTCCACGGCATCTGATCATAAACCGGTGGCAATAGTGATGGGCGGAATGGAAAATCAAGGACCGCTCCCATTTAGATACAGCCCAATATGGGACAATAATACAGAAATCAGCGAACTAATCAAAGAAGCATGGGCATTAAGAGTACTAGGATCACCCCAATATATTTGGGAAACAAAATAAAAAAATTTAAGAGCCAAGCTAAAGGAATGGGTAAGAGCAAATGAAATTAAAAAAAAAGAAAGAAAATAGAGCTGCAACAGAAAATGGACAGCATGCAAATTGAAAAAGAAAGCAAAGAAGAAGACAAGCAGGATTATCTAAGAGAGAAGGAGATATTTTGGGAAATATATAGGGAAAATGGGAAAGCAGAAGAAGAGGCCATACTGAAATTTAGAAGTTTGTGGCTCAAGGCAGGGCATAAAAACACCTCCTTTTTCCACAATACTATGAATATAAGAAGAGTAAGAAATCATATAAAAAAATACAAGTAGACAGTCAAGAGGTCAAAGGTGCAGAGGAACTAAAAACAGCAGCCCACAAGCACTTTAAAAACTTACTTTCAGCTAAAGAAGAAACGGTTGAGTATGAAAACTTCCTACAACATACAAAAAAAAATAATCAAAAAATACCAAAATGCAGAAATGTGCAAAGAGATAACAGAAGTAGAGGTAGTGGTGTCCATATGGAGCCTACATTCAGACAAAGCCCCAGGGCCAGATGGTTTCACAATAGCATTCTACAGATTCCATTGGATTACAATTAGAAAGGACTTCCTACGAATGGTGAAGAATGTCTTAAAAAAAAAATAGGAAGTAATACAAAATCCTCCTACCTTACTTTAGTCCCAAAAGAATCCAATCCCTCCACCTTCAATAGATTTCATCCCATCTCTCTTTGTAACTCCTCTTATAAGATCATAACAAAATTGCAAACAGAATTAAGGAAGTGCTTCCAATAATCATATCCGAAATTCAATGAGGATTCATGCCCGACAGGAAAATAATAGATAACGTAATTATTGTACTGGAAGTTGTACATTCCAGTATGCAAAGAAAAGAAAAAGGAATCATAATCAAATTGGACATGGAAAATGCATTTGACAGGGTCAACCTCCCATATCTAATGGTAGTCCTCAAGAAACTTGGATTTTCAAGAGAAATAATAGAAGTAATCCAAGCTTGTATCTCTACTCCCTGGATTGCTCCTCTCATAAATGGAAGGCCCAATGATTTTTTTCAAAGCACAAGAGGGCTCAAACAAGGATGTCCTCTCTCCCCCTTCCTATATATTATAGTGGAAGAAACTTTAAGCAGAGCCTTGGAAAATCAAAGAAAAGAAAGAAACATCACCAAGCTTAGAATAGCAAGAGGAGTAAAGACAATAAAACACTCTCTTTTTGTTGATGACACTCTATTGTTAGGCGGGGCATCAACAATAATTGCAAGAAGGTTCAAAAGAATTTTCGATAATTTCTTACAGGTTTCAGGTGGGCTCTTAAATAACACAAAATGTAGAATATATGGATGGAATACCCCTCCCAGAATCATGCAAAGGATCTCACAAATCCTAGAAATCCCCATACAGGAAAAATGGACTCACCTTTTTCACTTGGGACTCCCTATCTCAAAAGAGAACATGAAGGCAAAAATATGGACCAAACAGATTGAAAAAATGAAAACAAAATCCAAAGTTGGGGAATGATGTGGCTAAACATGGCAGGAAGGGTAATATTAATTAAAGCACTCATAGCAGCACTGGCCATCTACCAATATGCAATAATCTTGGCCCCATCAAGTGCCCACACACAAATGGAGTTAACCTTAAGAAGCTTTTTATGGCAGGGGGGAAGAAAGAAAACAAAATATTCAGCTTGGTCAGGTGGCAGCAAGTAGTTTTACCATATGAACAAGGAGGCTTATCAATCTGGCTACCTGAGCTCATGAATTGATCTGGAAATGAGATCTAGGACAAATATTATGGTATTACAGACTCATGTGCATGGATATGCCTATGTTACTTTATGCAATGGATCGATCAGATTGTGAAATACATAGGCTATGAAGCAGTAAAAGACTATAATTGACAACACACATAAACACAACAAATTTAATAAGGAGTTCACCCAATACTCCTGGGCTACATCTCCTGGTCCAACCTTCAACGGTGACCTCTCTATTATGTTTTCAAACAGATTTTTTACAATAGTATGAGCTCAATTTGAGACTCAACACACAACATATACAACAACACGAGTTTTTCTTGAACCTCTCAAGCCTCTATGAGTACACAGACTCTCTCAATCACTCTTTGTCTCTGTCTTTGCTCTATCTTATCACTGCCTTCAATACTACTTGCTTTTGTTTTCTCTTTGTCTGTGGCTTTAAAGCCAATCTGCTCTTCCTGTTCATTTCCACTTCTTGACTTTCTGTCTCCCGACCTTTATCCGCTCGAATCCCTCTTCTAGCGTTAAATAATCATTGCATAACACATTTAGGGGAGGTTTCCACCTAAACTGCAACAGATGAGTGCATCAACCCTTTGAAATCCTTGAAACAACCACTTTTTGTTAACACAGAGAAATGCATTCAAAACTGTGAAATTCCGCCAAAACCATTGTTTATCGGACTTCAAAAGTCCTCAGATTCGCTCTATTCTCCTATTGAGTCGACCTGTAGTTTGCCATCACATATCGCAAATGGCCTGTCCCTTTGTTTTAAAATTCATTAAAATATAGCAAAATCCCGTAACAAGGCTTTACATCAGATTTGAAATAATATACATTTTTATTCCCAAACCCCTTTGGGTCCGGGTTTTATCACATTGGCACTATTTCTTTGTATTTCGTTTAATAAATGAAATACATGGAATTACATTAAAAATTCCAATCTACGAATCTCAAATCTTATGTGATTGCGTTTATTTTCCCAGCGGGTCTAGTTAATCGCATTGCAATATATATATATAATAATATATATATATATATATATATATATATATATATATCAGACCCGCTCCATTGGGTTGCCTCGATGCGATATCACGATGTGATTGATCGCAATCTCATATCGCGATAGCCCCAGGCCGTTTGGTGAGTGCTCTATTGTTGTTTGCCGATGTGATGTTGCAATGCAACGTGGGCCATCGATCTGTATGCTTGATCGACGGTCCTCGTCAACTCTGCTGATCACTATCGCAATACATATATGACATGCACTGATATCCTCTGTCTGTGACCGCCGATTTCGATTTGTCGATCAGATCTGGACTATTGATTAGCCAGATTTGACAGCTACTGTGCATTCACTGTTTAAGCCCCCTCTACTCTATTTTTCAATGTTTTCTTTGTGTTTTTGTCTCCCGATAGCGTTTTCTGCTGTTTTGTGAAGGTTTGCTTATGCGATGATTTTGATCTTTCGAATGATTTTAAGAAGATTTCGAAGACTTATAGAGTGTTCTAGGATCCATTTGGATCATGCATTCCCACTGAAAAAGCTTTTGGACCACCAAAAGTTGGTTTTCAAGCACCAATTAAGTGAGGATACAGTTTCCTCACTTGCCCAATCTCTATCCATTTTGCACTGTTGGGTTTTGAACCTTTGAGTCCAATTCTTAGGTACTCAACATCCCCTCTGTGCGTGGTTCTCACCTTCCTGTCTAGAACTGTATCTTCCTGCAACTCATTGAGATATTCAAGCAACATATCATCAATAGAAGGCAATTGACTTTTCTCTTTGGGATCTTCTTTTAATGAAGGTTCAAACAGTCCTAAATTTTCTGCATTTACCATTGAATAGATGTGCATGTATGGTAGCAAGTCAAGGCAGAAAGCATTCTCACCAATTTTCTCAAGTATCTTGAAAGGCCCATACTTTATTGGCTTCAGCTTCTTTCCTTCACCTTGCATTCTGTCTTTGTTGATATATAGCCAGACTTGATCACCAACTTGGAAGCTATGCTCCATCTAATGCTTATCATGCCTTGCCTTGTACTTGGCTTGGCTCTTTTCCAGCTGTTCCTGCACTACCTGGTGAATTTCTTGGATCTGTTCAATGAACTTGGTTGCTTTGTCCACATCACTATGTCCATCAACTGCTATGTCTTTTTCAAAGACAAAATCCAAGGGAGACCTTGGTATAAAACCAAAACAAGTCTCAAAAGGAGATCTTTGTGTAGAAGAATGTTTAACACGATTGTAAGCATGTTGCACATATCATAAATGTTCATCCCAAAGCTTGGGATATTTACTGCAATAACCCCTGAGCAAATGGATCATTGTCCTGTTGACCACTTCTGTTTGGCCATCTATTTGTGGATGAAAGGATGTGCTCTTTTTTAGTCTCGTGTCCATCAATTCCCACAGACTTGACCAAAACTTCCCAACAAATCAGGAATCTCAATCAGATACTATGGAAGTGGGTAACCCAAAATGCACCCAAACATGTTGAAAGAACAACTTCGTTATTTGTTCAACTGTAATCTATTTGTTACAAGGTACTAAAATACACATTTTGCAGAATCTGTCCACAATAACATATAAATAGTCATGACTTTTTCTAGATTTTGGCAATCCCCCAACAAAGTCCATGGAAACACTTTCCCAAGGACGAGAAGGAACTAGAAGTGGAGTGTACAAGCCTAATTTTCTATTGTTGGGCTTGCTTTTAGCACACATGGTACACCCTTTAATATATCTAGAAATTGTTTCATGCATTCTTGGCCAATAGAAAAATCTATGTAGTTGTGCAATTGTTTTACTTACACAAAAATGACCTAATATCAGAGAAGTATGTGCTTCCCTAATTATGTTAACCCTTTCAGTTTGTGGAATGCATAGCTTTCCCAAATGATACAAGAGTTGGTCCTTAACATAGTAATCCAATTATTCTACTTGTTGCCATGACTTTAAAGTTGCATATACATCTTTAAAGTCTATATCTTGAGCATATTGTTCAATGTAGCTTTCATGCATTACTGAGTTATGATTAAGTATAGCAGTTGCATTTATGATTGGTCTGGACAACATTTCTACAACTTTATTGTGTATGCCTTTCTTATATCTGACTAGATGAAACTGTTGTAGGAAACCCATCCACCTATAGTGTCTTGATTGCTGCAATTTAGTTTGTGAGTGCAAATACTGAAGTGGTTGATGATCAGTATGTATAATTATTTCTTTGCCCATTAAGTAATGTTTCCACTTTTTCACACTTTGGACTAATGCATACAATTCTTTATCATATGTAGGATAATTAACTATTTCAGAATTAAATGTCTCAGAATGGTAGCATATGGATTTACCATGTTGCATCAACACTGCTTCCATGGCATAGTCACTGGCATCTGTTTCAATCTCGAATTGTCTTTGAAGATCTGGAAATGCTAGTATTGGTGCTGTACTAATTTTTTCTTTCAAGGTGTCGAAGGATTTATACTGTTTGCCTCCCCACTGAAACACCTTGTTCAATCCCGTCAAAACATGTAAGGGAGCTACAATCAAGGAAAAGTTAGCAATAAACTTTCTCAATATTGTGCTGCTCCTAGGAAGCTTCTAAATTCTGTAGCAGATTTGGGTTTAGGCCAGTTCACAATGACTTCAACCTTAGAGGGATCTATCTTCAATTCACCACCCCCTACAATATGACCCAAATAATTCAAATATGTTTTGCCAAATTCACATTTTGATAACTTAACATAGAGATTTTCTTTTTTCAAAATATCTAGAGTTTTCTTTACATGCTTCAAATGTTCTTCCCATGTTTTATTGAAAACAATAATGTCATCTAAATATTCAATTACAAAATCATCAATAAAAGGTCAGAGTACATCATTCATAACTCTCATAAAAGTGGTAGGAGCATTAGTTAAGCCAAAAGGCATAACTAGCCATTCATACAACTCTTGCTTTGTTTTGAAAGCAGTCTTCCATGCATCTTGCTCTGCTACTCTGACCTGATGATAGCCACTACACAAGTCCAACTTGGAAAAGTAAACAACTTCTTTCAACTGATCTACTAGATCATCTATGTCAGGAAGAGGATAATGATTCTTGATCGTTATTTTATTCAGTGCTCTGTAATCAATGCACATCCTCCACGAACCATCTTTCTTTCTCACCAACATGATCGAAGATCCACATGGTGATGTGCTTAGTCTTATGAACCCTTTCTCGAGTAGCTCTTGTACCTGCTTCTTGATCTCTACAATCTCTAAAGCAAATAACTTGTACATTCTGATGTTAGGCAATGGAATATCTTGCTGCAAATGAATATCATGTACAATTTCCCTTTTGGGTGGCAAACCTTTAGGTTCTTAAAATAAGATACCATATTCTGAAACAACTTTTTCTAAATCAGCTTTCCGTTTAGCATCATAGCCCTCAAATACATTGGTTTTATCAAGTTTCTTTTCCTTTACAACCATTAGTAAAAATTGCTTGCATGAATTTACAATTCTTTTCATCTACCCTGAGTTTATGAGAGTATAATTATTCTTGAGTTTATGAGCTCTTACAATATATTCTATTCCATCTTTGGTGAGTTGATATTTATTTTCAGCTCTATAGAAAATGGTTTTTCTATCATACAAGTAAGGACTTCCTAAAACAATTCCGCATATGTCCAAGGGAACGATATCTAACTCAACCTCATCTACAAATGTTGACCCAAAAGAAAACCTAAGTTTACATTGTCTAGTCACTTGTAGCTTTGCTTTATCACATACCCAACCTAATAGATATGGCTTCCTGTGAGGTGTGGTTAGTAATCCCAACTTCTTTACAATTGCTTAAGAAATCAAGTTTACTTGTGAGCCACTATCAAACAAAGTATCAATCTTTTGATGCTTGGAAATAACTCTAATATGAAAAATCTCATGTCTTTTCCTCTCAATTTCTTCATTATCAATAGTTTGTGCAGAATTACTAGTAGATGCTTCAGAATTTTCACCTTTTATACCTGTAGTTGTGATTGTTGTTTCATCACCTGAGTCTGACCCCAAATATTTCTATATTGTAGCAACAGTCTTCTTCTTCTTACCATCGAACTTCTTGGGTTTCAGCTCTGAATGCAAAGACCAACAATGTTCATCATCATGTCCATCCTTCTTGTAGTGAGTGCATGAAGGTTTGGCTTGCTGTACAACATTTTCCTTCCTCTATTTCCATTTCTGCTTCCTCTTTTCCTTGTCCTTACTTGCAGTGGGTTTTAATAATCCCCCAATCTCTGGGCTCACATTATTGCCTCTAGCCTCTAGATGTGTAGCCTAAACAGATACCTCATCTATGCTAGTAGGGTTAAACATGAGAATGGTGTGCCTCAAATAACTACGCAGACCATCTATATACTTCAGCAAAGTTTCAGGTGAGTCTAAAGAAATGCCTAGAATTAAAGCACTTTTTCTAAATTCTTGGGTGTAGCTTTGTACACTTTGCCTCTTTAATTGGCGAAGAGTTTGCCAACTCATCATAGCTTGCTGCATATAAACTAGTGGATAGAATTGTTTTTTAATCGAAGAAACAAATTCACTCCAGGCAAAAAGAATTTTACCATGCTTCTTCAAATCAGCTTGTGCGTTGCTTTCCCACTATACTAAGGCAATTCCTCCAAGGCGTAGGCTGGCCAACTAAATTTTACTCCTGTCTAAATCAATATTCTACACCCTGCAATACACATCAATCTGTCTAATCTAGTTATCTAACTTTTCTGCATTTAATTCTCCATCATATATTGGCAAATCAAATTTTACATCCAACTTAATTAAAGATGTTTTCTTCTTTTTATTTTTAGGGCCATCAGGAGGTGTGGAGAGAGGAGGCTCTTTTCCTTTCCCTTTGCCTTCAGAATGGCCATCTAGAAGAGGTTCCTCTGTTCCTTTGTCTTGTTTGGAGGTTGAAGTATCTTCACCTTGACCTTTCTTAAATTCTCAGTAAATCTCTTCTACCATGGCTCTCATGGTCATGAAACTGTCCATGAATTGAGAGTCTGATTCCAAGGGATTTTCTTCTGTCATTTTCCTCCTAGTATAGACTCTACTAATTTATGGGTTAGCCTCAACTAGTTCTCCTTCTCCTAATTTGAGATTTGACCTAGTTAGCATTCAACAATCCAGCACAAGCTTGTCTAACCTTAGCAACCTAAAGCTCTGATACCACTTGATCTGGAAATGAGATCTATGACAATTATTAAGGTATTATAGAGTCATGTACATGGATATGCCTATGTTACTTTATGCAATGGAACGATCAGATTATGAAATACATAGGTTATGAAGTAGTAAAAGACTATAATAGACAACACACATAAACACAACAAATTTAATAAGGAGTTCACTCAATACTCCTGGTCTAGCCTTCAGTGGTGACCTCTCTATTATGTCTTCAAACAGAGTTTTACAACAATATGAGCTCAATTTGGGACTCAACCCACTACAGATACAATAGAAAGAGTTTTTCTTGAACCTCTCAAGCCTCTCTGAGTACATAGACTCTCTCAATCACTCTCTGTCTCTGTATTTGTTCTATATCGGCACTGCCTTCAATACTGCTTACTTCTTTTTGCTCTATGTTTGTGGCTTTAAAGCCAATCTACTCTACCTATTCATTTCCACTTATCGACTTTCTGTCTCCCAGCCTCTATCCGCTCGAATCCATCTTCTAGCATTAAACAATCATTGCATAACGCATTCAGGGGAGGTATCCACCTAATCTGCAATGGATGAGTGCATCGACCCTTTGAAATCCTTGAAACAACCACTTTCTGTTAACAAAAAGAAGTGCATTCAAAACTGTGAAATTCTGCCAAAACCACTGTTTATCGGACTTCAAAAGTCCTCAAATTCACTCTATTCTCCTATCAGGTCCGCCTATAAGTCACCATCGCATATCGAAAATGGCCTGTCCCTTTGTCTTTAGAAATACATTAAAATATCACAAAATCCGATAACAAGGATTTACATCGGATATGAAATAATATACATTTTCATTCCAAAACCCCTTCAAGTCCGGGTTTTATTGCATCGGCGTTGTTTCTTTGTATTTCGTTTAATAAACGAAATACATGAAATTACATTAAAAATGCCAATCTACGGATCTCAAATCATATGCGATTGCATTTATTTTCCCATCGGGTCCGATTATATATATATATATGTGTGTGTGTGTGTGTGTGTGTGTGTGTGTGTGTGTGTGTGTGTGTGTGTGTATGTATATGTATGTATGTATGTATATTAGCCCCGCTCCATTGGGTTGCCCCAATGTGATCAATCGCAATTGCATATCGCGATAGCCCCAGGATGTTTAGTGAGCACTCTATTGTTGTTTGCCGATGTGATGTTGCGATGCGACATGGGCCGTCGATCTGCGCACTTGATTGATGGTCCTCATTGAATTCATTGATTTCTATTGCAATACATATATGACATGCATCAATATCCTTTGTCTGCCATCGCCGATTGCGATTTGCCAATCATATCTGGACCATTGATCGGCCAGATTTGACGGCTACTATGCATTCACTATTCATGCCCTTGTTACTCTGTTTTTAACGTTTTCTTTGTGTTTTTGGCTCCCAATAGCGTTTTCCGCTGTTTTGTGAAGGTTTTCTTATGCGATAATTTTGATCTTTCAAACGATTTTAGGAAGATTTCGAAGACTTAGAGAGTGTTCTAGGATCCATTTGGATCATGAATGCAACCCTGGGAATGAAAGTAGTATGGAGACTGATCATAGGAAAAGAGATCTGGTGGAAAAAAAAAAAAACTTATCTCAAAATACATGGATGACTCTGTGAAAGGACTACTTAATGGAAATATCCCATCAAGAAATGTACTCAAGCTTAGAAGCTAGTAAAAAAGACAATTCCTTTAATGAGAAACTACATCTCTAAAATCCTAGGCAATGGAAAAACAATATCGCTTTGAGAGCATAGAATTATGGGAAAAGAACCACTAAAGACTCACCCAGAAATTGAAGGCATTCAAAAATGGATGATAGGAAAAGGTCTAAATAATCTTCACTCAATCTCTCTTTGGAACCAAAGAGATTGGCAAGATTGGAAAATCTTAACAATCCCTGCAAATCCGGAGGTACACTGGAGAAAATTAAGGCAACTTCTAAAAGAGGCAGCACCAATAAACTATGATGAGGAAGATGACTTCCTCTGGGATCCAAGTGGGGGAAAATATTTCAATCAAGACTAGATACAAAATCCTACAAGAACAACCAAATCAACAAGACTGGGATTTTTGGAAGACAATTTGGAAATCAGAAAGTTTGCCTAAGTTCAAAATGTCTATATGGACTCTCTTAAAAGGGAAGATCTTGACCGGTGAAAACTTTAAAAAGAAAGGCTTCCAAGGCCCATCATGATGCCCAATGTGGTTGCAGGCCGAAGAAACCTTTCAATATTTATTTCAAGATTGCATTTTTGTCAAAGAGTGCTGGAAACAGCTCATAAGCCCTCTTGAAATCAATATAAATTTTGAAAAGTCTTTACCATATTTTCTTCAAATTGGGAGAAGTCTTATCCATATACAACAAATAAGAAAGTCACAATACAGAGGGTTTGGAAATGCATCCCAGTAGTTCTTTGTTGGCAAATTTGGTTGACGAGAAACAAGTGCATCTTTAAAAACCAAACACTAAGAATAGGGAAACCCTCTAAAAAACTTGAGGATTAACTTCTGAAGTCCTCAATGTCAAGGGAACAACATCAACAGACTGTAACACTCTTCAACAAGAAGAGTGATAGTGGCTCAACAAAGCCATAATAAATAACAATGGAAAAAAAGGACTGAGGACAACTTCAGAAAATAGCTGGAAAATGAGAATGAATGAAGAGGAACTCAGAACTTGGAAAAAAAATCAAAGAAGACATTGTCTCTACTTTGATGGGGCCTCAAAACATAATCCTGGAAAGGCAAGGGTAGGGGAAATTATTATTGATCTGGATGGGAAAGAAAATGTTACATATGAATGGGGACTTGGAGAAGTCTCAAATAATAAGGCCGAAGCCTACAAACTGTTAATGGGAACAAGAATAATAAAAAAAAGAGTGATACAAGATCCCATTATAATAGGAGACTCAACCATAATAATAGAGGTAATGGCCCGTCATAAAATCCAAGCCATGAGTTCATGAAAAGAATATATAGGAGAATCAGAAAGAATTTAGAAGGTTCTAGAGATGTAATCTTCAGACATGTCTTGCGAACCCACAACCAATAGGCAGACCATTTTGCTAATCAAGCAGTGAAAAGAAATGAAGGAAGTGTTCAGGAAAACCAAGAGGAATATCACAACTCTGTCCCGTAACCTTCATAAAAAAGACATAAGCATGATTTTCACCAAAAACAAGGAACAAAGAGCACTCATAAAAGAAATAAAAAAAAACAACAGTTAGAAATCAACAAAAGGCATATCTCTACAATGAAAAGAAAAAAGTCACGAGAACTTAAAGGAAACATCATAGCAGATCAAAAAATCACATTAGTGTTGGCAGTAAGGATGATAACTAGCTTGGTCACAAGAACCACGCAACAACCCATCCCATCCATGAAAGTCTTTGGGCAGCCTCCAACCTCTACAAATACAATCGGAAACACAACATATCAGGAAACTCCAGTTCAAGGCAATGTTGTATGTTTGAATTGTCCCTCATTTCCCCTGTTCTACTCCAAGCGACTTCGACTTCCCTAAGCTCCTCCCTATTTATTCCTCACTGCCCACAAATCCTGCATCCTGTCAACTCCTCCAAACTTTTATCCATCCTTGCTTCAAAAATCCTCAACTCTCATTCACTCTCCCCCACAAATGATCATCCTCGTCTTTTAAGTCCCCCCTCCTCTATGGCCTTTCTTCCAGACTGTCGCATACAAGATAGCCAAGCTACAACAAGTAGTAAAGTGCAGGACAAAAGACACGCAGGAAGCAACAACAGAAGAAGGATTATCTCAGGCAAAACAAGACACAGGAAGCACAACAACATAAGGAATAGCAAGCAAGACAAGAGGAAGAAGAAGAAAACAAATCAAATGGAATTCAACCCCATTGAAAAGGCAGTGAGGAATGATGCATGTCCAGTATGCAAAGCGAACAAATTTTTGATCCATCGACTACAAGAGTCACTTAAGGATATCAAATCTGAAATGAGAATGGAGTATAGCTACCAGAAAAGGAACATGGAAATGCAGGAAGAAGAGATCAAGGCGCTAAAAACTAAATGCAAGCACTTAGAAGAAGCAGCGAAATACTACAAAACCAACACTATGAGCAATGAAGGAGAGAACTCGGTCAACAATGACAAGAAGAAACATCCATCTTAGGAGCAGCCAGTCTACAAGCCATGAAAAATTCTCATAGAATCCATGATATGTAAATTATCTTTATTAGTAGGTCAGTATGGTAGGTAGTACTCAAGAATAGCCATAAAAATATATGAAGTTTTGAAATCATACATAGGAGAAGGGACTGTGCCCCCTTCTCATTGCTTAGTTTCTTTTTATGCTACAACTAATTGTAATAGGAGCTTGCTCCATCATAGCTTTTGGTAATATATCCACTATCCGATCTTGTTAAAAAAATAAAAATTAATTAATTAATTAATTAACATTTTAATTATATATATTATATATATATATATATATATATATATATATATATATATATATATATTGTGTTAATGAGTAAATTTTTTTTTAAATTAATTTATTATTTAAATTGGAATTTTCTTTTTAAAATATTTTATTATAAATTATATTGAATTATAACAAGGGTTATATCATAGTTAGTATATGTTGTTTAGTTTAAATATAACTTAATTAAACCAAAAAACAATAGACATTAAAGATTTCATAACAAAATAAAAACAACTAATTAAATACTATATTGTTGAATGTCATCCACCAAAAAATTAAGAAATGCTATTAACTAATATTGTTTATATTACATATTATCACTTTAATATATGTATGTATATTATTTTTATATTATTTATGTGTTTTAGTTTTTATAATGTATATGATTTTTATAATTAAATTTATAAATATGTTCTTAATTATATAATAAGTCATATATGGAGAAAAAAATAAAAGTTATGAAAGTGAAGGGAACTCTACTTGAATGGTTCATGAGGCACAATACTTGCTAAGGTTTTGCAAATGGGGTAGCAAGCTAAGTGGACTTGATTGCAAGGAAAACTCTACAGTTAAGCGCACTTGAGTCCCAGACGATCTGGGATGGGTGACCTCCTAGGAAGTCCTGATTATCGGGTGCAAGCCCCGGAAGTGATGATTGACGCTATGTCATTTATTTCACTGGTTTCAATCCCACTTCTTCACCCTTGTGAGCATCACCTCATGTAATGAGTGCTAAGTGGGCTATTAAAAAATCATGAGAAATTATGCAATGAGTGTTAAGTGGACTATTCAAAATCATGAGAAATCAGTTTGTTATGACTACCTCTCATGGAAATGGTCATAGATATGGTCATAGATGAATGACTTACTTAACACAGTTGAATCCCAAAAATATCACTAGTTTCAATCCCATCACCACATACAATGAGTGCTAAGTGGGCTATTCAAAATCCATGAGAAATTACCTCATGCAATGAGTGCTACTTGGACTATTAAAAAATCATGAGAAATTATGCAATGAGTGCTAAGTGGACTATTCGAAAATCATGAGCACGTCATGCAATGAGTGCTAATTGGACTATTCAAAAATCATGAGAAATTACCTCATGCAACGAGTGCTAAGTGAACTATTCAAATATCATGAGAAATAATGCAAGGAGTGCTAAGTGGAATATTAAAAAATCATGAGAAATTATGCAATGAGTGCTAAGTGGACTATTCAAAAATCATGAGAAATTAGTTTGTTACGACTACCTCTCATGGAAATGGTCATAGATATGGTCATAGATGAATGACTTACTTAACGCAGTTGAATCCCAAAAATTGATATCTAATATAATGCACTGCGAAAACCCCCAATACTTAATTCAAAAGAGTGAAGGGAACTCTACTTGAATGGTTCATGAGGCACAATACTTGCTAAGGTTTTGCAAATGGGGTAACAAGCTAAGTGTGCTTGATTGGGGGGAAAACTCCACCGTTAAGTGCGCTTGAGCCAGAGGTGATTTGGGATGGGTGACCTCCTAGGAAGTCTTCGTTACCAGGTGCAAGCCTCGGAAGTGATGATTGACGCTATGTGATTTATTTCACTAGTTTCAATCCCACTTCTTCACCTCTAGTCAGTGAGGACTACCTCCCATGGAGATGGCTATAGATGAATGACTTGACTACCTCTTATGAAAATGGTCATAAATGAATGATTTACTTAACCTCTCATGGAAATGGTTATAGATGAATGATTTGACTACCTCCTATGGAAGTGGTCATAGATGAATGACTTACTTAACACAGTTGAATCCCAAAAATTGATATCTAATTACCTCTCATGGAAATGGTCAAAGATTAATCCTAAAAATTGATATCTAATATAATGACTTGACTACCTCTCATGGAAATGGTCATAGATGAATATCTAATTGCCTCTCATGGAAATGGTCAAAGATGAATCCCAAAAATTGATATCTACTATAATGACTTGACTACCTCTCATGGAAATGGTTATCGATGAATATCTAATTACCTCTTATGGAAATGGTTAGAGATGAATCCCAAAAATTGATATATACTATAATGACTTGACTACCTCTCATGGAAATGGTCATAGATGAATGACTTACTTAATGCAGTTGAATGCCAAAAATTGATATCTAATATAATGCACTGCGAAAATCCCCAATATTTAACTAATTAAACACTCACTATATTGTTGAATGTCATCACCAAAAATTAATAAATATTATTAACTGATATTATTTATATTAACATATATACACTTTAGTATATGTGCGTATATTTTTTTTATATATATTTATGTATTTTAGTTTTTTATTTTTATTTCTAAATAAAACTAAATCTATTAAAGAGACAAAAAATAATGATACATGGAAGCACCGGCCTCTACAGAACTTGTCTCAGAGTTTACCAAGTATTAACAAACAGTAACTGAAAAAGAGACTGCCCTCAAGAGGAAACCAGTGTAAAAATCATTGTGTGAGCTGCCCACGTGATGAGCCCCAAAAATGGATAATTATATGGGCTCATTCAACCTCCTAATTCGACTTAATCCACCATTCTCATTAGTTTATTGCATGTTTTTTTATTATATTTATGCTAATAGAGTGAATTGGGTTAGTCATTATGCCAACAAGTCTAATGGGTACTTTGTGTGGTGTTTTGGTCAATTTTGAGACAAATTCAAAGGTTTTAATGAGCACTTGGCAGCCAAATTCGTGGAAGAACAAGGGAGAGGATTTTTAGGAAGGTGTCCCCTTAATTTATGGGCCCTTACCTCGAATTCTCCACCATTATCTTGGAGTTCAAGGGCCACCAAATCGATTATCACAAGGGCAGCCAAGCAAGTCAAGTAGGAATGTTTTTAACTGCAAGTTTTGGGCAGTCGAGTCCCTAAACTTTAGGAGGACTGTTGGGGTCCTCAATTTGTATAAATAAGAGGGCTTAGGGCCTCATTTTGGTTAGCCAGTAGTTAGTCATTTTGTTGGCAGAAGTTAGCTAGTTTGTAGTTTGATTTTAGTCATTTTTTAGGCAGTAGTTTAGCTCTGCATTTCAACACATTTTCAAGTTTTCCTTGTGGACATTTTTTGGAATGTAACTATTATTTTGATCAATAAAGATGAATCCAGCTTTGCACCAGCTCTAATCTCTCTTAGGAGGCTGTAGCTCTTAGGGTTGGGCCCATCTCAAGTGCCCAGTACCTCCTTTGTTTATTTTCATGTGTCTTTGTTGCATTCTTAGAATAAAATCTGCTATTTAGATTTAAATCTTGTTTTGTTATTTAGGTTGTTTTTTATGGTTAAAGTAGCTTTTCATGTTCAGATTTATTTGATAGGTTAACAACAGGGAAGATCTTCAGAAAAAGGGCCTCAAGCACCTCTGATCTCACCTCTCCCTTAGTGGGATCGTGATCTGGGACAAAGGTGACATTGTTGCCAACAAAAACACTATTTTTTGCTTTGCCATGCAATCATTAGTGTTGGAATTCTCATTTGCAGACGCTGATATTAGTTGTGTTTAAATGCTTCAGTTTATGATTGCTTATTTGCATAGTTATTTCACGTATTTCATTACGAATAAACTTCTGTTCCATTTCTTTGCTGTTATCTAGGTTAGAATAGGCTAACGTAGATAGGTCTTTGATTTTGCAAGTCCTTGTTTGTGTCATTTGAAAAGTAACTTGCAGAGCGCCTATCATACTTCTTTCTCTGCCCATTCTCCATCCAACCTACCTACTCCATCCTTCACTTAGAACCCTTACCTTACATTTGCCTCATTCGCTTACTTCACCATGATTCTAATCTTCTTGTGCAACATTGTTTCATCCCTCCTTGAACAAATCTAACCATCTGCGCCACTCCTCAACTCCATCATCCAAGTCTTGAACTCCCCTAAACCCCTATTTCACCTCCATACTCATTCCTTCACCTTTTTCCCTCCATCCATGCTCCAAAATCCCATTTCTGAACATCCTATCGAAAATCGCAGAACATCCTGTAGAAATTCCAGAACATCCTGTAGAACCCCTGTAGACTTCCTATAGAAGCTCACGAAAGCGATTTCTTGAGATCCGATCACTGTGAAACTCTCAGGAAGGGTGCTAGGGACCCCTTAGGCCCTCTACTAACCTTCCCAACCTCCTGCAAGCATTTTCGCCCATCGATCCACCTCTGCACAGTTAAAAACATCTAAAAGAACATGTATGATAGTTCTAACAACTTATTCAAAAATAAAAAAAGATGTTTTTTTTCAGATGTTACTATAGAAGTAGCTTAGACACATGCATTTTACTTTCCTAGAAGTCAATGGCATCTCTTGTAGTAGTTTTCATCCTCTTTCTTGCATCAGTAGGGCTAGCTAGTAAAATTAGGGTTTGCTAGGGTTTACGTTTCCTTTCAAGTTTCCAGTTTCTTTTTGCAAGTAGATTAGCCTTCTTTGAGTTAGCTTTCATCCATCAGTTAAAAATCTTCTTCTGAGAGCTCATAGAAGTTGGCTTAAGCTCCTAGTAGACTTGTGTCAGCTGATCAAGTGACAGCCACGACAAGAGCTAGTACTTGTGCATACAGCACCGTCGCTTCCAAGTTTGTTACGAACTACCGGGTTGATAAAATTAAAGAAGGGAGTTCCAAGAGTTGCAGCATTATTGCTGCAATACTGGAGCCCACCACCTTGTATGATTAGCGCCTTTTGTTTCTCCTCCCGTAGTTCTCCGTCTCCCAACGCAACCGAGTGCTTAAGGCTCCTAGAATTGCGTCATTTCTAGGTTGAAACCTAGTCTTCGGCTGGACTGCACAATCTTCTAAGGGAGGGCTACCTAGATGGATTACGAAATTCTAGACTCCAGCAGGTAGCCCAACAGGATTGCACAATTTTTGGAGGGAAGGTTGGTTCCCCTTCAAAATTGCGCAATTTTAGGGGGAGCATCTCATCTAGAAAATTTTCTAAGTCCAGAATGATAGCTTGCGGGTGGGAGACAAACAAGTTAACATGCATTGGTTTTTGAGCCACTGAAACTTAGTTGAAGCCTATGTACTTTACAGTGCAAGACAAGCTGCTAAGGATTGTTGGTAGGGAGGCTCCAAAATAAAGCTAAGGAAAAATTTTGGAGGGTGGTTGTACCTACTACAACATAATTATATCAAAGCTCTCCATAGCTTGATTGGCGGAAATCTCTTTCAAATGGGTTTGGGATTTAAACCATTTTGTATGATTTATGTTTCCATGCCTAATGAAACTACACAGGCATCTAGACATGTGCAGTCTGAATCTGATAAAGAAACCAAGTCTATTGAATGCATCCAACACATTTTCCAACAGGTGCATGACATATTGCATAATTCCAATACAAAGTATAGGAAGCGACATGATCATCATCGGGTGCCACATAAGTTTCAGGTAGGCAAAAAAGTTTGGTTGCATTTGCAAAAAGAATTCCTTAGCAGAGTCCATCGGAAACTATGTCCACTCCATTATAAACCTGACACCATCACCAAGGTTTTGGGAGACAATTCTTTCGAGCTCAATGTTCCCCCATTCCTTGACCTGCACCCAATGTTCATTGTGGACTTCCTTCAGCCATACTTTCAACCATTGTTAGACACATCAGACATTGCAAAATAACTAACACCAACAGAGCTCAACCTAAACTGCATGGAACAAGCCACAATTGATCAGATCATGGACATAGATAAAGTGTTGAAAATTCAACAAGAAAGACTCAATTTTGATTTTTCCTTAATTAAAATTTATGAAATTCGAAATTCCACATGAACAGCCACCTTGGAGGAGTTAATTAAGGTGACATGGCTCTTGTCACTGAGTTAATAACATTGAATTAGAGTTAATGAGTTCAATTTCAGCTTTCTTGAGTTGATTCCTAAAAATTAGCAGTCTAGCTCAGTTAATTCAAGATAGGGGCATGAATTTTTGTTGTGTGCACTGGGTTCCTAAATTTTAGGAGCCTAGGTTGAGTTAATTTCACTTGTAGCAATTTAATTCAGTCAAATTGAGTTATGGTCACTGAAATTGGTTCCAACTATTGGAGAAACTAGTGGAAGGTCAAAGAGTCTAGTGTGACTTCAATCACACTTAGTGATCATCCAGATAACCAATCAATTATCCTAAATTAGCTCAGGCATGCAGAGAATTCATGTTACCCAGTTGAGATGGAGATTCCAAGGTACTGTACTATCAGTTGTAGCATATTTCAATGTGTACAAATGGTGCATGCAATCAAAGGAAGGACCTAAAGGAATTGCACAATCCAGATGAGGGAATTTCCTATTTGATAGGGGCTAATTTCCTCAAGGAACATCGTAAGGAATTAGGAGCTTTGAGGCTTGAGAAAATGTCTAAGTGTTAGCAAGGTTCAGTTATTCAAGCAGAGGATAGAAGATACAGGTGCATGTTATGCTCAAGCTTGAGAAAGCATATTGTATTCCTCTAGATTATTTGATTAATGTAATACATATAGTAAGGGGTATTGAACAGTTGATTTCCCCTAGATAAATCTTTGTGTATGTGTGAAGTTTCCTTTTTCACGTTAATGATTTGTGTTCTTGATTGTGAATTTTCTTCTGCCAATCAATAGAGTAGCTTATAGTCTTATGACTTAGTAAATTTCATGAGAAATTTAAAATCTACACATTAATTTCTACATGGTATCAAAGATAGATTCACAGTAGGGAAGAGATTTCGATGTTGTCATTGTAGGAGGTTCGAATTTGAAGATTAGTGTTACAGGTTTTCTTTAGGACAAAGAAGATGGATTTTAATGGACTTAGGCTTGAGTATGCCTTGGAAGGCACCTCAAATTTTTTTGCATGGAAGATTCACATGGAGGCAGTATTGGATGACAATGGGCTACTAGAATACATCAAGTCATATGTAGCAAAACCGAAAGCATATGATGCCCAGAACCTCTCTTAGTGGAAGAAGGATGTGGCCAAACCAAGGAGAATATTATTTGAGGGAGTACGAGATCATATTGTCTCAAATCTCCATGAGAAAGTAAATTCGTTTGCGATGTGGAAAAAAATGACAAATTCATTTGAGAACAATAGTGACTACAGGAAGTTGGCACTAAAGGAAAAACTTTGAAGTATCAAGATGCAAAAGAATGACACAATTCTATAGTACCTGAGCAACTTTACACAGTTTTGTGATGAACTTGGTGGGTTCAGTGTTAATGTCCCTAAACAAGACTTGGTATCTCTAGCCCTTTTGGGCCTTCCCAAGAGTCAACATAACTATCAAGATTTGGGAGTGACTATGCTCTGACCTATTGCAGGAATAAATAAGGCAGAATACCAGAGATGGGACCTCATCCAAAGATGAGGAAGAGGAATTTGCATTATTCAGCAAAGGAAAGATGGTGAAAGGGAATAATTCCAAAGGTGATATTAATTCCAGCCAAGAGGACATGAAGAAATACTTGTCCAAAATCAAGTTCTTTCACTATGTCAGGTCACGAGGTAACTCCTCAAAAAGAGAATGTATTATTCATTTAGGTTATCTATTATTATATACAAGGGAGAGATTGTTCAGTTTCATCTCTCGATGACTCTCCATTTCCTCTATTATTTATTTACACTTATTTACAGTTGTTCACCCAATCCCTATGATTAGGTGTCAACATTCCGCCCCTTAATTTGAAGGGACATTGGTGAGTCCAAGCATCGTTCTGAATCTTTCAAGATTTTCTCTTCCAAGCGCTTTTAGTGAAGATGTCTGTAATCTGCTCATTAGTGGAACAATGGCAAAGATGGATTGTTTTAGCCTCAACATGATGTCAAATCGGATGATATTTTGTATTAATGTGTTTCATTCAATCATGGAACTTTGGGTTCATGGCCAAATTTATTGCCGAGGTATTGTCAATCATGAGTGGAGTCAATTGTACTTGTTTTACCTGCAAATCTTTCAAAATTTTCCTCAGCCATAAAAAAAATTTTGTTGCCTCAGCTGCTGCCACATAATCTGCCTCTATTGTGGAATCTGCTGGAATTGATTGTTTGTGCAATCTCCAAGAGATAGCTCTTGATCCAAAGAAACCCCAGTTTTTGTGTCTCCATCGAAGTCTGAATCAGAGTATCCAATCAAGCTAAAGTCGCCCACCTGTGTATACTTGATTCCAAAGTCTTGAGTTCCCTTAAAGTACTTTATAACTCTTTTTGCAATAGACCAATTTCCCTCACAAGGCTTTTGCATAAGCCTAGAGAGGATTCCAACAACAAATGAAATGGTTGTTCTAGTAGTAGTTAGGTAGTTGAGACTTCCTACAAGCTATATATACTTTGTTGCATCCTCAAATTCTTTTCCTTCAATGTATGTGAGCTTTAAGTTTTGTTCCATTGGAGTAGTCAGAGGATTGTATTTATTCATGCCAAACCTATTCAAAAAATCTCCAATGTACTTGTTTTGAGAAAGGAATATGGACTTCAGATGTTGAGTTACTTCAATACTAAGATGGTAATGAATATTGCCCAAATCAGTCATTTCAAAACCTTTCCTCAATTCCTTCTTTATGGATGCAATGTATCTCTCATTATTCCCTGTGAGCAAAAGATCATCTACATATAACACAAGATATACAACTGTTTTTCCAACCTTCTTGACAAATAAAGTTGCAACATCAAGATCATAATGTTTGAAATTGACTTTTAGAATATGATCAGTTAGTTTTTCATAGCAGGCTCACGATGCTTGTTTAAGGCCATACAAGGATTTCACAAGGTTGCATACTTTATGTTCATGTCCTTTTACAACAAATCCTTCAGGTTGGGACATAAAAACATTCTCTTTTAGATCTCCATTCAAGAAAGCAGTTTTTACAAGCATTTGATGGAATTTTCAACCACTTTGAGATGTTAGGGAAAAGAGTGTCTAGATGGTAGCCCATTTTGCTATGGGGGCAAAAGCCTCCTCTTTATCAACCCATTCCTTATGTGCAAAACCTTTTGCCACAAGCCTGGCTTTTTGCTTGTCAAGTGGGCCATCAACTTTATACTTGTTCTTGTAGAGCCACTTGCAACCAATTGGTTTGGTTCCCAATGGAGGATCAACTTGCTTCTAAGTGTCATTCTTTATCAAGGCATCATACTCCTTGTTCATTGCTTCTTTCCATTCATCATGAGAAGCAAATTCTTTGAAGGAAGTTGGTTCAAAATTTGTAGACAATTTCAATTCACAATCATAAGAAACATCCATATCAATAGGTGAATAAGAGTCATCTACATCACCTCCATTTTGTCGGGTTGAATTTCTAGTTCCTGTCTATCCAACCTCATCAGGATGAACACTTTCAAGTGTCTTTTTCATCCACTTTGGGGGACCTTTCTGAGATGGTCCAGGCTGCTCCATTGATTGAGTTGGGACTAAATCAAGGTTGAATCTCCCAATTTTGTCAATCACATCACTCAAATTATCATCTGTTGTTAGAGTTTCATATGGGGGAGAGAGTGCTCCAGAAGAATATTCCATGAGTTGATCTAATATAGGAATCACCCCTTCAAGATGTGGAATCTGATTATCAAATTCTTGAAATGATTTTGCATTTGTGAATCTATCCAAGCGATCAAGTTGCCACTCAACGACATTGTCAGTTTTGGATGATTCAAGAAAAATTACATCTCTAGATACAACAAACTTTTATTTACTTCATCATAGAGACGATATGCTTTGGAGGTGTTTGAATACCCCAGGAAGATACACTTACGACTTCTAGCACCAAGTTTGTTTCTATGTACCTTTGGTATCAAGGCATAACAGGTGGAACCAAAGACCCTGATATGCTTTACCGAAGGAACATATCCATACCACATTTCATATGGAGTCTTGTTTCTTATAGCATTAGATGGAAATCTATTCTTTATATATGCAGCACATAGAACAGCATCAGCCCAAAACATTATTTTTACATTTTTGAAGAAAAGCATGGATCGTACCATATTCAAGATTGTTCTATTCATTCTTTCAGCTACACCATTCTGTTGGGATTATAAGGCACAGTTGTTTGATGTTTGATCCCATGTTGGCGAAGATAGTTTTCAAATTCATTTGATGTGTATTCTTTTCCATTATCAGTGCGAATAGACCCAATATGAGATTGTGCATCATTTTCAATCCATTTATGAAAGTTCTTGAATGTTTGAAAATCGTTAGATTTGTTCTTCAATAAATAAACCCAACACATTCTGGTGTAGTCATCAGTAAATGTCATCATATGTTTATTTCCATTTGCAGAAGGAACAGGCATTGGACCACATAATTCTGAATGAATGAGTTCAAGTTTTCTATGTGCTCGTGAATGTGAATCATGAAAACACTGTTTGTTATGCTTTCGTAGAATGCAAGCATCACATTGCTTGAATTTCCTAGGAATTGTAGGCAAACCAGCAACACCATTTTTCTTCAACAAGCGGAGGGTGTCATAGTTCAAATGTCCAAATCTAGCATGCCATAATAAACTTGATGGAAGTGTACCTTCTTCATAATGAGAATTGTATGAGAAATGTTGTGCACGAGCAGAGGTACCTTGCAGCTTGAGAAGCCTTTCTTCTTCTATTCCCCTCATGACAAGTGAGTTGTCAGATGCTTTTCTCACCTCAAGCTTGCCGTCAAACATATGAATGGAGTGACCTTGCTGGCGGATGTGAACCAAGGACAACAAGTTTCTCTTCAGCTGTGGGAGAGATAGAACATGATGCAGAAGAAAGTCTGGAAGACCAGGCAATTTAAGCCTGATTGTGCCAAGCCCTGATGGCTTGATTTTTGATTGGTCTGTAAAGTATAGTGCTCCATCAATATTGTCAGTAAATTCTTCAAAAAAATCTTTTCTCTGAGTCATGTGGCAAGTTGCTCCTGAATCAAGCAACCAATCATTTTTCCAAGAAGCAAGTGAAGCATTAAATAAATCTTCATTTACTCCAATATTACATTGTGCCACAACATAGTGAGCGGATTCAAGTGCTTTACCTTTGTCTGTGTCATTAGTTTTACTTTTCTGTTGGTTTCTTTGCTGCTCAATTTTGTCCCATGGTAACTTGCATGTAGAGGCATCATGCGATCCATTTCTTTTGCAGCGTATGCAGTGCAAATCTTCCTTTCCTCCTTGAGAGTGTCTGCTTCCCCTACCTCTGAAATTTCTTCCTCTTCCTTTTCGACCACTTCTTCCTCTGGAAGAATCTTGAGCAAGATTATTCTCTCTATGTGCATGACACACAACTTTTTTGGAAGACAGAAAACCCTTATCTTTTTCAACAAACTTCTCGATCATAAAATTTGAACTGAGCCCAAAAATAATTACAATATTCGTAGCAAAACACTAATAGTAATTTGCTATGTCTTTACAAAATGGAATCAACTGCAAGCTCTCAATATTCATATATCATGCAATATATATTGTATTCCTTATAATATATTCCACAATTTATACCATGGCATGCCATATATATGCACATCATAAGGAGAACTCCACACTTCATAAGAAGAAGTCAACACAGAAATTATGAATCCAACATTAAAAGGGCACCAAGCACGGTCATCGAGTTGATGCACCAGAACAGCAGTGTTCTTGGACAACAGTATTCTTGGACAGCAGATGGCAATCACCTTCTTCTCTCGGTACTATGCTGAGAGTCTGCGTTCAAAGGATGGCTCAGAACAACAGTATTCTTGGACAACAGGTGTGATGTCGCTGGAGGATGGCATGTCGGTGGCAGATGGTAGTTGACTCCTTCTCTCGATACTATGCTGAGAGTCTGCGTTCAAAAATTCATGAGGGAACAACAGCAAACATTCAAGAGCAAATGTGTAGCAAATGTGTTTCTTGGTGATGAAACGAAGGGACGGAGTAAGGTGTATTAATCAAGAATAAATGCGTTTCCTGTAGATGGTTGTTGCGGGTGTTATGTCAACCGAAGGAGCGGGGCTACCAGAGTTCGATGGAGAGGCCGAGGTATAGATGGAGAGGTCGTTCGATGGAGAGGCCGAGGTGTATTCCAACAGGCAGTAAGGTCTACACAACAACGAGCAGCGTGGAGGGTTAATGGCGAATGAAACACACGTCGGTGTTAACGCGTTTTAGCGTTCAATGGATGGGGCGGCGATCAATATATGCTACATTCAATGTAATACACATGACAACGTAAATAGAAGAACTGCGTTAACATATATAGCGTTCAAACCTCAATGGGGCAACGTTAAAGATAAACAATCAAATAGATAAGCAATGGTAATGGCGGTATAGATAAACAACCATAAGAATGATGTATGCGGGTGTATACCACAGCGTATATCACACAGCCTCCAAACATTGTTTCCTCTTGCGTAGACGCACCAGATAGCTCGGTTGGGAGAGCGTATTCAATCCACGCTCACTACACCATTAAAATTGATTCGATTTGCTAGTTCGGATCCGGAACAACACCAATTTGCTTCTTCAACTCTTCCTTCAGGCAGTTGTTATAGGAACAGCGCCAGGGTAATCAGCAAAAACTGTTTGTCATCCCCAAGATCTAGTTTAGTTCCAATGATAACTATTGGAACATCGAGTGCAAAATGCCTCATCTCAGGCTTTCGGCGTTAGAAATTCATTCATTGAATTTGATGGACCAAAAGGGTTTTCAATCAGGCGATTGTGGGTTCGTGCCCCTACCTGGCGCGCCAACTATTAGGAGGGAATATGGCAGACAATGGCGCAGACAATGGCAAACAACGGTTATGGCAAAGAGCCCAGAGAGCGCAGAAAGGAAAGGAGGGAATATGGCGCAGACAATAATTATGGCAGAGAGCCTAGAGAGAAGAGTAGACAGACTCCACAGGGGGCAGTGGACAGACTGCAAGAAAATGGCAGAAGGAAATTACATCTAATTTCGGGCGCTGGCTCTGATACCATGTCAGACCAGGCAGTAACTCCTCAAAAGAAATCAATTCTTGTTATTCCTTCAGGTTGGTCTTTATTATATACATGAGGGAGATTGTTCACTTCATCTCCCGATGATTGTTCATATCTCTTATTATTTATTTACATTGATTATATTTATTCACCCAATCTTGATGATTAGGTGTCAACAAAAACCACTAATGTAAACACTTCCGGTTTGTATAGGTGGGCCATAACCCACAGGTTTACCTAAGGTGATTATGAAAACCAGGGAAATTTCCTTTAGGTGGTTTTTCCTGCATCATTTTGGTATCAAAGCAAGGAAAGGTTTCCTGCAAGTAGAAAGAAGACTTTGCGTACAGAAGGAATAGGTAAATGTTTTTTGAAGAACTCAGAACAAGAAAGAAATAGTGAAAGAAAACTCAACGAAGGAGTAATTGTTGCTAACAATTAGGCTTCACCAAGATAAAGCTGGGAGATTGAAAGAAAGAATCAGATTCTAAAGCTGATTGATAGTAGCTGAATGTTGAAAATTTGCGCAGTGGAAGTATGAAGATCTGCTAAAACGGATTTGTAGGAGTGGTGAGATCCTGAAGATAGGTGATGGTATGCAAGTTTGTCTAATGATTAGCAAAAATCGAATGAGTGAGAATTTAGAGCAGGATTACAGTAGTTAAACTGTAAGAGGGACTTTTGCAAGTTCTTGAAGTGGCAAAGTTTGAAGATACAATTGAAGGCTAGATAAAAGAACAGTCCATTCAAAGTGCTGGTGAATGGGGGAACAAGATCATGCAGAGATCTTGAAGGTGAGATGATATGTTTTTATTTTAATTTGATTTGAAGATTGGAGAAGTTTGTGGTTTTTATATTGTTGCACAGATAGCAGCGTAAGAAGGTAAGAAGATTGCAACAACCTAGAGTAAGGAGTGCTCAATTGGTTTCAGAGGGAAGAACCAGAGAAATGCTAACAGATTGAGCTTAGAAGAGAGAAGCTTAGTGAGGCATATGTAGCAAGAAGGAGACTTGTTACTGTAGAGGAATTGTTGCAGCTCACAAAGGCAATTCCACAGAGGATGTGGGTAGAATTGCTAAGGGATGAAGGAAGTTGGTAAGAGTTTCTAAGTGAACGAAGAGGTGGTCAGAACCTAAATGTTCCAGCTAAAGATTGGAAGAAAAGGACAGTTGTGTTCTTAAAGTGCAAATGAGTTGAAGAATAGGAGCAGAGGGAAATGCTCAAGGAGGTTCCAGACAGAGGACAAGTACTTGCTAAAAGACCAAGTCCAGAGGAGAGCTTGGTGAGGTAAGTGGCAGCAGGGAAAACTTGATGTTGTAGAGGCTTGCACAACTCATAGTGAAGTGAGTGAGGAACTCATAGAGATGGAAAGGATGATGACTAGTGACAGTCATAGCTGAGGTTCTGAAAGAGATCATAGTAGAGGACAAAAGAAGAAAGATGTCAAGGCAAATCGCATGAGAATGAGTGACGAAAAATATAATAGAGAAATGGCTGAGATAACAGTTCAGCTTGAAGTATTAATGGAAATGTTGCAGAGAAATGAGAAGGACCAAAAATATGGTTATGTCATGAGAAAGAAAGTGAAGTGGCAGAGGCTACAAGAGAAGAGAGAACAACAGGTGAATATGCAATTAATAAAGGAGCTGAGGGAACTTGAACAGATTATAGATGTCAAATTAGAGACAGAGAAGCTCGAAAGAGTTGAGCTACAACAAAAGGAAAATGTTGGAGAAGGTGTTGAAGTTTTGGTATGTGAACCAGAACAGGGACCATTACTTTTTGAAAGTGATGAAGAGACAGAGGAGTTGAATCATATGAATGATTCAAAGTGGCAAGAAGACCTAATGTCTGAAGCATCAACCGAGACCGAAAGGTCTTGTATTTTTAAAAGTAATAATTTGTGTATGGTTGTAGGTTTGGAAGAAGATACGCAGCCTTTTAAAGCTGTCAAAATATGGAAGAATACCTTCCAAAAGATGAAAGTTTTGAAGCAGAGTATGACAATGAGACTGGAGAAGAAACAGTTCACTACAGTGAACAAGTGCAGAGAGGCATCATTAAAACAGATGGTGTGGAAAAGAGACTTGCTGACAGTCTTAAGGATTCTTTGAGTTTGAATCAACATACTAATGTGTTGAGAGAGGAGTTAAAGGAATGATCAGAACAACGTACTAAAAGGTTGCAAAAGGAAGAAGAGGTACAAAGGCCTTATATTTTTTATTTTGATAATTGTCTTATGATTACAGATTTTGTTGCAGAAATTGGAACATATTTGGCACAGGTGGACAGCCAGATGAAAGAAGAAGAGAAAGAGCATCTACTGAAAGATGTTAAGGTAGATTTAGCAGAGGAAGAAGGACCATCTGATGATTGGTCAATAGCAAATGCAGAAATGGGAGATTGTGTAAAATTTCCAAATTTTACTCCTAATAAAATCATTGAGTTATATAGAGAGTTAGACCTTCAAAGGAGAAAGCTAGAAAAGCAGAGGATAAATACCCAAAGTAAACTGTTGAAGAAGGATGACAAAGAAATTGTCATAAATGACAGTCAAGAAGAAGTTGACATGTACAGTAAACAGAAGCAAAAAATTATCTTGAAAGACAATGTGGTAGCAATTGAAAAGGTGCGAAATTCTATAGAAGACTAATGAACAAGAGGGTAAGGATGTAAGGGTGGCAGTAAAAATGAAAGTTCAACAATTAAGAGTTGAAGGCAATCAACAGACAGAGGATATACTGGACAAAGAAATTGAGTCGATAAGAAGGAAAATGATAAAGGTGTCTCAGAAGAAGACAACTGCAAGAAAGGAAAGAAGCAACAGCAAGAGGAAGACAGCGACAGACTATGAAAGCATGGCAAGTGGAGCATTGCAGAATAAGGTAGGAGACTTGAAGAACCGCTGACAAGCAAAGACAATTTACAAAATAAAGTCTGGGGTCCAGGAGGACAAAGATTAGAAGCACATGATCTGGAGATCATGATTACTTTCTACCTTGGGAGTCTGATGCAAGAGCATCATGGTTTCGAAAATGTGTACATTTAGTAGAATCTAGGTGGTCTTGTGTTTTCAAAAGAGTGGTTTTCCTAAGTATTTAATTCATGTAATTTTAAATATTTTAGTGATTTAGGTGAGACATTTAGAATAGGAGCTAATTAAATATTGTGAGGATATTTGTAAATGTTCTCGAATGTGGGAGAACATGAGTGATGATGAGTTGTTAGTATGGATTGAGATATTGTAAATCTTAGAAAGTAGTTCATGATTTATGGAGGATCCTTAGGATTAGTTGAAAGTTGAGATCCTCAAGGGATAAAGAAGATATTTTAGGAACTAATTGAGGACTTAGAGGATTCTTAGGATTTAGTTGAGAAGATTGAGGATCTGAACCAAAATTGGTTAACAGAATCCTTTTGAGTATAATTTGTAAGCCTCGAAGGCTTAAAAGAGTTAGTTAGTGAGAGAGTTAGAAGACAAGAAGGTTGGATTGTGAGCCTACAGGCATTGAAATGAGAAAGGGATACAGACCATGTAAAGGCAGATCAGGCCAAAGCTAGATTGTAAACAGGTTTTTATTTGTATATGTACATTTGTTTAATGAATGAGGAAATTGAATTCATTGTGACTGTGTGTGTCATTCCTTTTATGTGCTGAGTGATCCGTAATTGGGAATTTATGGTTTCTGTGTGATAAACCATGATAAATGAATTCAAGTTGAATTTCTGAAAGTCTTTCTGAGTGACAAAAGACTTATTGTCTGGGTAGAATCCGTGTGATTCCAGTTGGATTTAATAGATGTATTTACAGGTCAATTAAAGAACGAATTACAAAATTTGGAAAAAGAGAAATAATACAAAGAGTATTATGTATTCTAGTTCGAAGCGGTGTTAAGGAATACAGAGGAAGATAGTGGTCGGACTGTATGAATCCGATTAAAGAAATCAGCGCAAAGCTCAGAGGTATAATCTAGCCGATAATCTGAATGCCAAAGGAAAGCAGAAATTGTGTTATAATCTGCGGGAACAACAGATGGGAAGATCTGCGTGTGAGGAATTAGAGCCAAAGTGAAACAAGTCAAGGTGAAATGCGTAATTGTGGAGGTTAGGAGTCTACGGGTGTCTTGATCGGGGTTGAAGCGCCACACTCATTCCTAGCCGTTGATTTCAGTTTCAACTATTGACATCACCGTCAACTGCGGGGGTTAAGTAGTTTGGTAACCCGTGTGTTAGTTGAAGGGCCGCAGATCATTGGATCACTGTTGATGCTGACCGTTGGATTAATATCGCATCGCATCATTCATGAGTGAATGAACCCTGGGCGAGAGAAATTGCGATATGCGATGTGCGATGATCGGGTGGATCAACAACCGTCGGATTAATGATGAGATCAATGGTGGAGAATTAAGTCGATAATATTTGTGCAAAAAGGGAAAGTCAACGTGGGACCGGGTGTCGTTCAATTGCTGAGCGGACCCGAGGAGTTTATTGATGTGGTTTTAAATCTATTTGAGGTCCGGTCGTATGCATTCAGGTGGGACCGACATTAGTTGGCGGATTATGTGTTATATCGCTGTTTGGTGATTGGTCGGGTTTTTGTTTAAAACCACTAATGAACGCTTCCGATTTGTATAAGTGGGCCATAACCGACAGGTTTACATAAGGTGATTATGAAAACCAAGGAAATTGCCTTTAAGCGGTTTTTCCTGCATCATATGAGTTGTTGTCATTGTACATACAATCACAAGCATTGAATGTGAAAGTTGTTGCTAGGATTTGCTAAGTAGAACTATTGTGACTAGGTTGAGTTGCAGGGAGGTTATCACAAGAAGTTGAATGTTTTTGAGTCAGTTGGTTATTGTGTACCATTAGTCAAGGTCTATGCATTGAGTCAACTTGTCATTGTTGTGTACCTCTTGTACTTGACATTATTAAGCTAAACATGGATCAGACCTTCACAAACTCCTGTAATAAACTAGCAACAAC
The DNA here is from genome assembly GCA_000404065.3 of Pinus taeda. NCBI lineage: Eukaryota > Viridiplantae > Streptophyta > Pinopsida > Pinales > Pinaceae > Pinus > Pinus taeda. The sequence goes on along the minus strand of APFE030316497.1, from coordinate 69,046 downwards.
AATCAACAGATCCTTTTCCAGGGGGATGCTTTCTATAATACAGCAGAAACAACCACAAAAATAACATGAATTGGGGCCCAAAATTTATGCATTTGGAACAAATTTGAGATGCATGCGGGTTACAATAAAAGCCCTTCTCAAACTAGAAGAACTTGCTTCACTCCTCTCCAAGGTGCATTAGTCAAATGGGAAGAGCTTCATTGGGGCTCTAAAACTAGCCATGCTTGCCTTAGTACAACACAAGTATCTGGAGCACCCTGGTGTAGGAGTCAAACTTCCAGTTGTCTCTTCTCTCAGTAGTATCATGATGCTGACTGCACCTATACCTCCTTACAATGATGACATTACGAGGAGAATCTTCAGGCTGATAGTGGAGACCTTTCAGGATTTGGATACCAGTGAATGTTCTACCTTTGGGAAGACGTTAGAGATTCTAGAAGTCATGGCCTTGGTTAGATCATATGACCTCATGTTTGAGCTGGAATGTGATGACTTGATCTTGCAGACGTTCCAATGCTTCTTTAGCATTAGGAAACATCATCCTGACACAGTCTTAACACACATTCAATCCCTCGAGTGATTCAGTGAGATTAGGTGAGTACCCATCTCTCCCCTTGGTGAATTTATCTAGAATTCACAAGAGAGATTAATAGTGCAATTCATGTTAGTTTGGTGGAGGGCCCGTGCATCATTGGAGAAAATTATCTTGGAGGCCAGCTTCACATCTCAGTTATTTTGGTTGTATATGCATGTAACCCCAATTTATCTATTATAAAAAAAAGCTAAGATTATTTTTTTCTTGTCATGTTGTTGAGTTTCCAAACTCTATTGTTTTATTTTACATGGCAATCTTCTATTTATGAATGGAAATTTTATCTGAAGAATTTTTTAGTTAAAATTTAAAAAGAAACCCCTTTTTTTTGCATTTGGAATATTATAAGGTACTCCTTGTGTTTAGAGGAGAAATATCTATAGAGGTTTGAGAAATTTTGGTTATCAGTTCCTTGGACAAAATTTGATTTCTTATCGCTGGCCAACAAAGATAAGATCCTATTTGAAATGACTTTAAGAAAGAGTGGTGTTATTGGCCCCTCTAGATGTAGGGGATGTTTAAAACTTAAAAGGGAGGATGTGGATCATATTCTTCTTAACTATGATGATGTAAAGTAAGTATTGGGTTTGTAGAGAGAGTTTAGTGGACATAATCCCCCAAGGGCTTCTTTGGTATAATAAATGATTAGAAAATGGTAAAAACCTATCTTGGAAATCTAATTTGTTAAAACATGATTAGGAGCTATCCTCATGCTTCATTTTTGAGTTTCTATGGGAAGGTAGAAATAACAATTTTTTTGAAGGGAAATTGTTCACCCAAGGAGCAATTTTGGATTAAAATGAATAGAGTTATCATGGATGTTGTTAAGGAAAAATCCATAAAGGAAATGGGGAGCTTCTCACAAATAGAAGTGCCCTTAATAAATTGCACGAGCTTTTCTCTAACTTTGGCTGACTTAAAAAAATTGGGATAATAATAAAAAATGGGAGCCCTAGTCAAAAGGATGGGTCAAATTTAACTTCAATGTGGCATAAAAAGGTAACCTTGGGTAAGCACCGAGTAGAATCTGATGGACTCTTTAGAGATCAAAAGGGATAGTCAGTTTTTTTCTATTTATATTCCTGGGTAGAAGGATGATCCAAGTGGATATGGTGGCCACCACATCTTACACTGACTTAACGATTATCTATCTTTTTGGCAGTTATTCTATGGTTTGTTGGTCCCTAACATCTGAGGTTGTTTTGAGGCCCTAAACAATGTTTTTTGGTCATTCATGGGGTTGGGTTGGGGGTAGGTTTTGGTATGGCACACCTTGGTCCCAATCAAAAGTTGTAATCCTCGAATAATTTTTTCCAACGAGCTACTATGCACCCCAGATGGAGGTTGTATGCCAAAGTTGTGCCCTCGAGATGTTGATGTACCAACTAATCACCTCAAGGGTTGCCAACCTTTTGGCGCTTCATCTTCTAGGGTTAAGGTTTTGGACCTCTCGGGTTCTCTCTTTATGTTAAAAGGCCATTCGTTAGGCCTCGTATGATAGCTTTTGGGAATGCATGTAGTTGACATTTCTCTCGCTCTATTCAGAGTTAGATACCATCATTCTAGCCAAATTGTGTTCTACAACATCTTACATTTTATTTTTTTATTGTTAAGAAAAGTTGGGTTTTCACTATATTACTATGCTTTGTTATATTTTTGTGTGTTTTTTGGTTCCTTTACTACCTTTCATTTCATTCCTTGTACAACCCAGATCAAATCACCAAACAACCAAGCTGAGTTTGAAGCCTCGATTAGAGTAACGAAAGCTATAAGATGGGGTTTTAAGAACTTTGTCATTGAAAGGTATTCCAACATCATCATAGACCCTCTTGAAAGGAAAAATAAATTATTCGTTGTGAGAAATGTCAAACAAATCCAAATGGATTATGAAGGCTATTAGATGTTTTGAGTTATGTAGATTTATTCACATTAGAACTATTGAAGTAGGTGACTAGCTAGTGAATTTTGCCACCATTTCAGGTATTCCCAATCATAATATTTAGGAGCCTTTGAAGAAATTGGACTTTGCCTTATACTTAACTATTAATTAAAGTGGACTTGGCCATCTTGGATGTAATTGATTTAATGGAAATGGATGAACTTATAACTAAGATTGGTATTTTCCCCTTCATGATGAGGTTATTCTTGCTAACCCTATCCAAAGTGGAATTTGGTTTATCATACGAACATGTCATCAAAGGATGGCATAGGGATGTGGTTCTTCAAAGGCATTTGCTGAAAATGTAGCAATGGAAGGTCTTTTGGCTTGTGCCTTAGCCAATGAATAACTTGAATTAGTCTTTCTCTAGCATGAATGAGAGTGCATGACACAGGAGTCAAGTACAATGAGTCGATTTCCAATTTACTGAAATGGTCATCAAGCTTAGTGTTGGAGCTTTAGTTAGTTGGAGTCTTCTTCAATTTGACTATAGGATGAGGTGGCAGTGACAAGTTGAGTTAGAATGAGTTAAGACTTCATTGTTGATTGGAGAGAGAACGAGTTGAGCTCTTAGTTAACTCAAATCACGACTAGAGGAATTCAAGGAGGAACTCGAGCTAGTTAATTGAGAGCTAGTCCAAGTGTAACTGAGACTTGGTCCAGTTAACTAGCAAAGGAAACTCGTGACACTAGTGTGAACTGGCATTCGACTATGCCTCCTTGCATGCATCGAATTCTATCTATAAAGAGAAGGGCGGAGGCACAAGATAATAGATCATTCTTTATTGTGGAATGTGCATCAATTGAGAATCAATAGTGCGCATAGATTTAGGAGCCATAATGCACGAGGATTGTGGAGCAACAGATCATGATTCATAGAGTATACTATATTCAATAGAGATCAATTGTAGAGTTGAGATTAGTGAGGAGAAGCATTGTGCTTTCTTAGAGACAAATTGTTGGTTGTAGTAGCAGCGTGAATTGTAATAGATCCATTTGCTCAAAGAACAATCAATAAAATAACACAACAAAGAAAACAATTTTTCCCTTTTGGGTTTCTTGGGTAAAACATGTGTGTCAATTTTGTGTGCATGAGTTTTTTCTCAATTATTTTTAGAGGCATGTTGAAAGTTAAGAAACTATGTATCTTGGTGAGAGTAAATTTGGTTAGTTTTAAGTTGCCTTGTTTTTAGTAATTCATCTAAGTAGTGCGCAAAGTTTCAAGAAATTTAACATGGTATCAAAGTCTGTAGGAATTTACAAGGGTAAGTTCCTCAAACAGAACACCAAAGGACACCGCTCACAAATAGATCACAAATCAATACACTAGTATTATTGATGTGGTTAAAACACTCAAAGAAGGAAACAGTCCACGGTCTGAGCCAACGCGGCCACTTCAAGCAATTTATCAATAAAAGAATGAAAATTTACATAAGCTTCTCTCATGAACGGTTACCCTACAAATGACCCTTTATGCTCTTTAAATAGAGATCATGGACCAATCGGTTGTTAAGCCACGGATCAAGTGTCAGTAATACCGAGGAGAAAATGAACCATCGAATTGTAAGTTACAAAAGTACATAGTAAAGAAACACAGTTTACCTAACTCTACACTAGACCAAGTTATACTTAACTATTTCTTATGTGTCGGAATATCCTAACATCCCCCCTTAAGAACAACTTGGGATAGGATTGAAGGATGTACAAATATGACACAATAGGAGAACGAAGGAGGCATTAGAGCCTATCCCCCCTTAGTGACAACTTCCTGAACTCCAACCATAAATCGAAGTTTAGTAAACTTCGCCTCTATGAGAGCCTTTGTAAAGATGTCCGCAACTTGATCATCTGTTGAACAATATTGCACTTCAAGAACATGGTCGTGAATGAGCTTTCTGATGAAGTGCATGTGCAGTTCAATGTGTTTGTTGCGCTGATGTTGGGCTGGATCTTTGCATAGTTGAATGGTACTTTGATTATCACACTAAAGTGTAGTCGGATGTTGCTGTTCAAAACCAAACTCTGACAGGATCTGACGAAGCCACAGGGATTCCTTACTAGCTTCTACGGCGCCACGATACTCTGCTTCTACTGAAGAAAGAGAAATGGCACTTTGTTTCTTGCAAGCCCATGTAATAGGTCCTGAACCAAGAGTGAACACATAACTTGCAGTAGACTTCCAATCATCAAGGTCACCAGCCCAATCAGAATCAGTGAAACCAACCAATAGAGGAGATGCTTCTGCACTGTAATGAATCCAAACTGAACTGTACCTCGAACATAACGAAGTATTCTTTTAGCTACTTTCCAATGACTTTCATGTGGGTTTTGCATAAACTGATCAATAAGGCCAACAACAAAGGAAAGGTCAAGACGAGTATGGGTCAGATACAAAAGTTTTCCTACAAGTTGACGGTATAAGGTAGCATCAACTTCAGGGGAAGTACAAGTGATTGAAAGTTTGGCTCTAGACTAAAAGGGAGAAGGGGCTCACTTACAATCTTTTTTGTGAAAATGGCGTAGAAGATCACAGGCATACTTGGACTGAGAAAGGGAAATACCTTCCTTGGATTGCAAGAGTTGAAGACCAAGAAAATAATGCAAGTGTCCTAAGTCTGTCATTTCAAACTTCTTTTTAAGGCTGAACTTCACATGGTTTATAAGGTTGGGATCACTACCAGTAAGGATAAGAAGAATGATAAGAGACTTTCCCACTTTCTTCGTGTAGATAGTATTGTCAGAATGACACCTAGAAAATCCAGTTTCTAAGAGAAAGCTATCCATTTTGACATACCAAGCCCAAGGGGCTTGCTTGAGATCATAAATCGACATACAAGGCTAGAGTCTGTTTATATAAAGGGATTTCTTACGCTGACATACAAGGCTGGAGTTTGTTTGTATAAAGTCAATAGGTTGTTCCATATAGATTTCTTCATGCAAGTCCCCATGCAAGAAGGCAAATTTAACATCCATCTGATGGACTTCCCATTTGAAAGAGGCAACAAGGGAAAGAACAAGGCGGATAGAGTTCATTTTGGCAACAGGGGAGAAGGTTTCAGTGTAGTCAATGCCTTCAACCTGTGAAAAGCCCTTAGCAACAAGAGAAGCTTTATGTTTATCAACTTTCCATCTGGTCCATACTTGGTTCTATAAACCCATTTGCATCTAACAAGTTTTCGTCCCTTTGGAAGGGGAACAAGATCCCATGTATCATTTGCCAATAATGAATGATATTCTTCATTCATAGTTGTGTCCCAATCTAGATGACCTGAAGTTGCTGCAAAGGTGTCAGGATCATAATTAGTTGAAGCTTGAGCTAGTAAAGAAGAGGCTCTATCGCACTGAGAACGTGTACGTCGCTGATCTGTAGGATCACCGGCAAGAGCACCTGCTGCATCCCGAGTAGCACGAACCCATTTTGGACGCTGAGGAGTTGAAGCAGGATCTTGAGAAGGTGGGGGAGGATTGTCATCCTCACTGTCATCATCTGAAGAAGAAATGTTTTCAGGAGTAGAATGGATAGAGAGAGGTTGCACATCCGCCGAACTAGGCTCGTAGGCCGATATATTTTCAACAAACTTTACATCTCTTCTAATGATGACATTTTTGGACTTAAGTGGAATAAGTTTGTATCCTTTGACATCTTCAAAATATCCAACAAAAATACATTTTTCACTCTTAGGTTCTAAGCTTTATGTTTCCCATCTGGAATATGGGCCCATGCTTCGTTCCAAAAACACGAAAGTGATTTACATCTGGTTTAATTGAGCTACATGCTTCTTCTGAAATGATATTCTTTAAAACTTTAGTAGGAGTGCAATATATTATGTAATTTGCACAGTTAATTGCTTATGCCCAAAAATTAAGATTAAGTCCTTTAGATTGAAGCATACAAGTAGCCATTTCCTTTAAGGTGCGATTCTTCCTTTCAGCTACCCCATTTTGTTGTGGAGTATATGGAACAATATGTTGCATTTAAATTCCATTCTTAGTGCAAAAGTTGATGAATTTGTTGTTAACATATTCTTCTCCATTATCAGATCTTAGCTTAAGAATTTGATGTCCAAATTGTTTTTCAACAAAGGCGTTAAAGGCCAAGAACATGTTAAATACTCCACTCTTGAATTTTAAGAAGTATACCCAAGTGCGTCTGGAGAAATCATCAATGAAAGTTAAGAAATACTTGTAGCCAAAGAATGAAACAATTGGAAGTGGACCACATAAATCACTATGCACAAGCTGTAAAGGGGCTGAGGCGTGCCAAGAGGCATGTTTTTTTCAAAAACTAATTTTCGATGAATGTTTTTCCGAGACACATCTGGAACAAATCACCATCTCTGCAAGATACATTGGAAACCTGTACCATATATTTTTTTTAACATAGATTCTGAAGGGAGCGTATAGTTTTTAAGTGAACCAAACGCCATGGGCCCTAAGTTTGCTCAAATTCATTATTATGAAGCAACAAATACGAGGGAAAAGATTGATGACCCAAAGTTGTTAAACTTATACAACCTTGTAAGAATCATATAGCAATGCCAGTAGCTAAATATCTGTCTAGGATCTCTTAGGTCCTTAATTACAACATCGTGAGGTGAAAATCAAATCAACAATTTTACCTTTCACCTGAAATGAGTTTTAATCTTGTATACAGAAGAGGTTTTGCAGGATAAGGTTGGAACACATAATACATCATTGAATGGACCATTGTCTATATGAACGGTTCCAGTCCCTACAACAATAAGAGATCTATCATCACCAACATATATATTTTTTGTGTTACAACCATTTAAAGAAGAAAACATGGCTTTGTTTTTGGCCATGTGATAAGAAGCTCTAGAATCAATGAGCCACTCATGAGAATGAAAAGAAAAAGATACATTTGGTGCATATCCAGACCGAGATGCTTGACAATCGCATGCAGAAAGTGTTATTCCTGAAGATGAAGTTGAAGTTGTTGAGTACTCCAAATGGATGTTATGCTTCTTGATTGCTGCTTCCAAGGCTTCCATCTTCTTAAAGCATTTGGATTCTAAGTGACCATCTCGATTACAAAAGTGGCAATGTCTATCAGTGTTCTTCCCTTTGTTTTTATTTGCCTTATCATTTTGTTGAAATGATTTTTCATTTTGAGGCTGAAATGGCTTAGGACCCTTGTTTGGTTTAGGACCATTCGTTTTAGGATACGACTTCTTAGGATTCTTTGAATTTGGTTGCTGTTGGGCGGCTAAGGCTTTCTTAGAAGAGTTTCCAAGATAAAGAAGACCAAGATGTAAGAGTTTTTCTTGTTCTCTTATTAAAGAATCACAAAAGGCATCAAAAGAAGGGGACTTGTAGTCTTTTCCTTGAGAAATGAATGCTTCTCTTGAAGAATGGAAGGTGGAAACAAACACAGAGTAGGCTGGTCCCCACTTAGTAAGAATGGAATAGATAAGGTTAATGTTGTAACATGCATTTTTGTTGCTTGTAGTATTCATTTTTCATACAAGAACTTGAAAATATTTCAAAAATAGATAAAAGCAAAAAGGAGTAATAATGGTATATCGGGTATGTTTTCTTTGTAAAGGAACAAGTAAAAATAAAAGAATCGGCCCCAATATAACCAAGGATTAAAGCCAATGGTTATATATATATATATATATATATCACAAAGCATATTGTATATCAGAATCGCAAAAGAAACAAGTTATAAAGTGTCAAAGATTCGGACCCGAAATATATGTATTATATTTAAAAGCTTGACGGATCCATAAAGCGCCGAATGCATATGTATTGGTTCATTCACCGATTGCCAATTGCGATTGACAATAATTGGACCCCAAACATATATTCATTGTGTTTATAATTTTGACGGGTCCACTATATCGAAAAGCCTTTCATATACATGTATATGGGTTCCGTCGATTGCAATTTGCAATGACGAACTCGAAAAACTATATATTGCGTTTTATAATTCAGGCGGGTCCACGAAGCATACGAAAAGGCGGATTTAAAGTTACAAGTGGGATTTCGGGCGGAGCAAAAATGGTAAGTGGTTTTTATTGGAGCTCACCCGATCCCACTTATCATTCAACACGTAGCAGCCGGGTGGAGAGAGAAAACCGCCCATTTCGGGCAAGTATTCTCTAGGCTTATGTCGCACTCGAAATCTTTATAGACCGTTTGATCAGAAAAGCGCAGATCTACGGTGGGAATATATCGGCAGAAAAGGTATGCCTCGATAGTTGTGTGGAGCCCGTATTAAAAGCGAAAAAAGCATGTTTTATGGCATATTTCTATTATAAAAGGTATATAATGGAAAAAGTGCAAATATAAAGGATTTATGCATAAGTCCAATATTACCATAGTTATACGGCTTAAGAGTGTGCAAAGTTAGATTTTGCAATGATATATCGAGCTGATTGCGATGGAAGTCAACGGAGCGCTGAACGGACGGATTTGACAGATTTATAAAGCAAGATTAACTCTTTTGAGTTCTGTATTAATCAAAGGTTCACGTTAATTTCACTATGTAAAGTGGAAAATCAGGGTTAGAGTCAAATATGAAGAGGAAGACAATCGGGTATGTTTTCTTTGTATTTTGGCCAATCAAAATGCTCATGTAAGCCCAGGAATACATAAACTAAACGCATTTTATTACGGCTAAAACGAATTAAGCATCATTAGGGCATTTACAGACGAATTCAGGAGCAGATTAACAGAGCAAACCAGCAGTTATCGTCTCCTTCTGAATTCAGTTATGTTCCTATTATTTCATGTTCTTTGAGGTGTCTTTTACCCTCTGTAAAATTCTGTAATAGTTTTTACTTCATATAGTTAGAGTGTTAATTTTTAGGTATGTTCTATGCTAGAGCAATTTATTTAAATTTTCACAGTTAGCAATCACATCAGCATTACGATAAACTGCAGATAGAACATAAATACAAAACGCAGAAGACAAGCCAAGAAAGAGGACACAAGATATGGCGCGAGCCAGGGACAAACCCCACAATGTGTGGGGAAACCCTTTGATCAAATCTTCTTTTATCTTCAAAGTTCAGCAGAGAAAGAGAGAGAGAGTACATTTACAACAGAAGTCAATACTTTGACTTATCTAGATCCAGCATAGATCATTTCGTATCATGATGAGATCAGTTGAAGACATTCTGCTTCAACTGATTCTCAAGGTGACTCCTTCACCTATCATCGTTCTGCATCTCGTCCATTTTCTGCCCCTGATTGTGTTGCACCATCATGCTGTCTCATGATCTCATATATCATGCTGCCCATGATCATTATGCTGCCCATGCTCATGATCTCATTCATCATGATGCTGTCCATGCTCCATAATCTCATACATCATTATGATCATACTACTTTGGCTCCTTGTTATCTTGATACTAGATCTGAATATAGTAATGACTGTTGAGACTGTATGTCTCCTTTTACAGGTATGAGAAACACTGAAACTTATTCAGATGACACCCATTGTAATCCTCCTCATTACTGTTGTTTACAGCGTCCTCATCACACCTCCTAGGTTAGGGTACGACTGTACCTCAGAGACTTACGGGACTGATAACCAAAGAGACCTTGCTGCTGCATTAATTTATTCAAGAACAGCAGATCAGGCCGGATTGTGTTACCATTCATTGACTGCGTTGTACAGTGTATAAGGTCTCCTCCATTTGCTGCGTATAGATTCACTTTCCTGCTTCGTCTAAGGGTCCTTTCATACAGTGATAAGATCTCCTTTAACTACGGCTTTCCTCATTCATTTGCTACTAATTATGACCTCCTTTAGGACTGTGACTAGGGCAGCACTAGCCCTACTTTGACAGCGGATTAGGGCACACCTGAACTGCAGCTTAAACTCCTTGTTTGGACTGTGGTTTAAGGCACAGTTGGACAGCTTCTTAAGACTTCCATTTTCTGTGGCTGGAACCTCCATCTTTGACTGCGGATAAGGCAGATTATGACTGTGGATAAGGAGCTGTGCATAGGGTCAATAGACAACGGATTCAGGCCTTCATTTAGGGCCTATATTAGCCCTCCTTTCATCTGCGGATTGAGCCTCTTGAGACAGCGTATAGGGGCTTATTCATGCTCCACATAAGTCTCCTCTTTTCTACGTATAGGTCTCCTCATAACTCTGTGGCTTACTGTGGCTAGGCATTAGCTACCGTGGCTAGGGCATCATCTACTTAGCCCAGCGTACTCTTAGTGTCTCTCTCCTTCACCAAAAACCCAAAGACGTGGAGAGGAGGAGAACACATGAAGAGGATGTGTGTTACAAATGATTTCAAGTCCTATATATTTATACTAAAACGTATATGATGAATAGACACGACTAT
>APFE030316497.1:0-58162 GCA_000404065.3 Pinus taeda | reverse complement strand
GAATCGGATGATCTTTGGATCAATCCTACACCTCTCGACGAGAGGGATCCAATAAAAATATCAGCTGCCATAAATAAGCTGACCCACATGGAGTTTGGCCCTAGTTGCCAATTTAACATAGAGAAGCCGTTAAATAATTTGGGCAGTTTCAGAAATCAACAACTGTTCCACAATGTATAAAAAGAGGAAAATTTACAAAGAAAGGGTTCGAATTTTGGAGAACCCGGAGACTAGGCCACTGTATTCCTAATATCATCATTGATTAATGAAAGATTCAGAAGTTTCCATGAGTTGTTGGGTATAATTTTGTAACCTTCTCTGTCATGTGTCATGTTATGTTTTCTTCTTTCAAGTATAGTAATGAAGATGCAGGTCTTTATTTGCTTATGTAGATTTAACAAATTGTACAATAGACTCCCAGTGGAGATTAAGCCTCCTCTTGCTGGTGCAAAAATAACTTTTGCAGGGGCTTTTGAATCAAATTTTGGATTCACATTAAGGGAAAGAAGATCTCCAACCCTTGATCAGATCCAAACAGATGCATTAGAGATAGAAGCAAATCTGGTGGCTGCAGGAAAAGCACCAAAGACACAACCTACCCAAGACAAGGGGAAGGCAAAGATAGAATCCCCTCAAAGTCAAGCATTGGAGGTTATGTTTAAAACTTTGTCAAATAAGTTAAATAAATTAGAGTTAGAAAATCAGAATTTGCAGAAGCAAACACAATATAATAAGAACTTTAATCCCCAATACAAAAGACAAGCTTTGCAAATCCTGCAAAGGGAAAGAAAAGATCAAAATCAGATTCAAGCACCATTATATATAGAAGCAGATCCTAGTGAAGAACAACCCGAAGATCAAATTTCTACGTTATATGCAGTAGATGAAGATGAACTTTGTATCAAAGGAGAAGAATATGTATATGATGAAACAGATACCATTCATGATGAAAATGAAATTGATGAATATTGGAAACAATTTTCTAATTTTATGCAGGCTAAACTACATAAGAAGTATGATTTGAGATTGAGGAAAAGATCAAGAAATCAAGAAAATGAAAGTGAGCAGCAAGTTTCAACTTCCTCACCAAAGGCAACTCCACAAGAATCTCAGCCTGCAAAACAAGTAAATAAAGGAAAGCAACAACAGAACGCAAATGGCAAAACACAGATACTTCAAAGTGAGTCTTCTCAAGATCAAACTAAAAAAAATTCCTTTGGAGAAACTTGTTTCAATTCCTCAAGTAATTCTAGTCTGAAGAAAGGTGAAGATGAGAACGAAAGGACTGCTAAACAGGGTCACTTATTTAGTCTAACTAAGGAGTTGGAAAAGGTAAGAATACAAGTTCCCCTTACAGAGTTGGCAAAACACCTATTTATCAAAAGGAGATTGTTGAATTTATTAATTTAAAAGAAAATGAAAGGATAAATGACACTGTAAATCTGCAAGAGGATAAACCAGTAGTGGTTTTTGGTCCACATGTAGAGGAAGTAGATTCTTCAATACCTCCCTTTTATATTACCTTATTGGTTCATGATTTCCTCCTACATAATTGTATTTTTGATTCGGGAGCTTCACGTAATCTTATGCCTTTGTCAGTGATGAAGCAACTAAATCTACAAGTGACCAAACCTTATAGGGATTTGTATTCTTTTGATGCGAACAAAGTCAAGTGTCTGGGGGTTATTAAGGATTTGGCAGTGTCACTAGCCCAAATTCTAGCTAGAAGCTTGGTCATGGACGTTGTAGTAGCAGATATCCCTGCTAGATTTGGAATGCTTCTATCTAGGTCTTGGGGGGCTAAATTGGGAGGTGTTTTGAAGCTAGATTTTACATATGTTATACCTATTTTTGGTGGGGAGGAGAGGAGATTATACAGAGAAACTAGGTTTTTAAAAACAATTACAAAAAATGGTGCAAGCAATTCACCTGTATATAGTCAGGAGAAGGATGATTTTGCTTGTTTCACACTGCATGATAATGCAGAGTTGGCTGAAGATAATCAAAAGCACCTTGCTTCAGCCAATGTAATTACAGAGTTGCAAACTGAAGGAGTGTGGAAATGCTTCTTTGATGGAGCTTATTCCAAGGAAGGAACAGGTGTTGGTTTCCTTCTAATTGCGCCTGGAGGTAATATGTTCCCTTTTTCTTTCAAATTAGAGTTCGAGGCAACAAACAATGTGGCGGAATATGAGTCCTTGATTATTGCTCTACAAAAAACTAAACAGATGGAAGTTAAATCAATTTCTGCTTTTGGAGATTTGGAGTTGATTATTAAGCAAATAAAAGATCACTGCCAAACAAAGCACCCTAGGCTTAGGGCATACAGAAATGAGGTATGGGATTTGATTGAGAACTTTTTTGAAGCTTTTTACATTCAATTCATTCCAAAAGATGAGAATAGATTAACAAACTCATTGGTTGTGGCTGCTAGTACTTTCAAGCCTCCTATTAATCCACGACTGAGATAGGAGATAGAAATGAGGCATAGACCCTCTGTTCCTGATAATGTTAAAAATTGGCAAGTTTTTGAAGATGTTTAATAGATTAAAGAGTTTTTTACTATGGTTGAAGAGTTTGAAGGCACATAAATTGATCAAGGTGAGGAAGAAATAATAGAAATTGCAGAAGTCAGTGATTTAAAAGATTCAATAGCAAATCAGAAGATCTTTCAATTGAAAGATAATATTCTGCCAAAGGGACTTGTTCCTCTTGAGAGGCTTTTTAATTCCAATGATGTGGTTGTTAACTCAGGGAAAATTTCACAAGATGAACATATTCAGGATCACAACATTGGAACTCAGGAGAAACCCAAGTTAGTAAAATTGTATGGTGGAGTTTCACCTAGTTTTCAATAGAGATATATTGAACTTTTTAAGAATTATGTTGATGTCTTTGCATGGTCCTATGAAGATCTCAAAACTTATGATGTAAATATTATTCAACATAAAATTCCTTTGAAGGAGGGAATTAAACCCTTCAAACAGAAGCTTCAACAGATAAATCCTTTGCTTCTACCATCAATTGAAAAGGAGGTCAAAAAATTGCTTGATGCCAAAATAATAGTTCCACTCAGGTATTGTGATTGGGTGGCTAATTTAGTGCCTGTGAGAAAGAAAAATGGAGAAATAAGGTTATGCGTGGACTTCAGAAATCTCAACAGGGCTTCTCTAAAAGATAACTATCCATTGCCCAAAATGGATCATGTACTGCAAAAGGTAACGAGATCTTTTAGAATGTCAATGCTAGATGGATTTTTTGGTTATAACCAGGTCGCTGTGGATAAGGAGGATCAAAAGAAAACCGCATTCACAACTCCCTGGGGAACCTTTATGTATGTTAGAATGCCTTTTGGATTGATGAACGCAGGTGCTACATTTCAAAGGGCTGTGGACATTGCTTTTGTGGGAGATAAATTTGTAGTAATATATTTGGATGATATTACTGTTTTCTCAAAGTCTGACGAAGAACATTTGGACCATTTGAAAAAGACTTTTGATAAATGTAGAAGATTTGGGCTTTCCCTGAATCCCAAGAAATCCATTTTTGCTCTGGAAGAAGGAAAACTATTGGGGCACATTGTTTCCAGAGGAGTATAGATAGATTCGGCCAGAGTACAAGCTGTGCAAAAAATACCATTCCCTAGGAGTAAAAAAGATATTCAAAAGTTTCTGGGAAAGATAAACTTCTTGAGAAGATTTGTATCCAACTATGCAGAAATCCTGAAAGAAATCACTGATATGCTGAAAAAGGAGAATGAAGTGCATTGGACCAAGGAAGCTAAAGAATCATTTTCCAGGGTTAAAGAGGCATTGCAGGCAAATGCAGTCCTAATCAGCCTTGATTATCAAAAGCCTTTCCAAGTTTTTTCATTTGCGTCCTCAAATTCAATAGCCGTTGTCTTATTACAGAAAAATGATGAAGAGAAAGAACAGCCAGTTGCATTCTTTAGCAAGATTCTCAGGGACGTTGAGCTTAAATATAATATTCTTGAGAAACAGGTATATGCTTTGGTAAAAGCTCTGAAAGCTTTTAGAACTTATGTGTTGCATTCACAAATCATTGCTTATGTGCCAAATGCTACAGTAAAACATGTATTAGTACATGCTGACGTAGAAGGTAGAAGAGGAAAATGGATAGCCAAGATCCAAGAATATGACTTGGACATAAAACCCAAAAAGTTGGTGAAAGGGCAAGGACTGGCAAAGATGTTAACGAAATCAAACTTTCAGGCATTGGGAATCAACTTGCTGACACCTGTGGATGAAGGAGCAGCTGAAGAAAATGAAGGAAAGCAAGACCCAGGTATGAACATTAGTTATAAGTTTTTGTGTTCAGAATGGTATAAGCATATAATTCATTATTTGTGCTTTCTTTGTTGCCCACAATCTCTGGATAGAACAAAGTATAGAGCACTAAAGATCAAAGCGCAACCATATATGATTATGGAAGGCAGTTTATACTGGAAGGATCCTGTTGGAATTTTATTATTATGCTTAACAGAGGATGAGTTTACAGGAACAATCAAAGATTATCATGAGGGTTTATGTGGAGGACATTACAGTTGGAAGATGACTGCGCATAAAATTCTTCAGGCAGGATTTTATTGGCCTACTTTATTTGGTGATACATATAAGTTTGTTAGAAGTTGTCAGAAGTGTCAGCTTTTTGCTGAGAAAAAGAGATTGGCCCCTTTACCTTTGATTCCAATTTTCATAGAGGAACCATTCAGACAATGGGGATTGGATTTTGTAGGAGAGATTAATCCACCTTCAAGTGGACAACACAAGTGAGTTCTCACAGCGACTGATTACTTCACCAAATGGGTAGAGGCAATTCCTACTAAGAGAGCAAGTGATCAAATAGTAATGAAATTCCTGGAGGAAAATATTTTCAGCGGATTTGGATGCCCCATTAAAATTATAACAAAGAATGCTCAAGTCTTCAATTCAAGTAAGTTCATTGCTTTTTGTCACAAGTATAATGTTATTTTGTCCCATTCAACAACGTACCATCCTCAGGGAAAAGGATTAGCTGAATCTATTAACAAAACTTTGATGAAGATCTTTAAGAAAACCACTGCAGAAAATCAAGGAGATTGGGATTCTAAGTTAAAGTTTGCTCTGTGGGCTACTAGAGTAACTACAAGAAGATCTACAGGGAAATCACCTTTTGAATTAGTATACGGAACTCAGGCTCTATTTCCAAGTCAACTTGTGAAGCCGGTGATTGCAATGATTCAAGAGGCAAAAGAAGAACCAAATGCTTTGATAAGAAGAATGAACAAAGTGGTGGAGCTAAACGAGAACAGGGACAAGGTAAGAGACAACATGATTATGTATCAATCCAAGATGAAAAATATTTTTGACAGAAAAACCAAGGAAATTGATTTTAAAGTTGCAGATTTAGTATTGAGATGGGATACCAAAAGAGAAGATAAGGGTAAACATGGGAAGTTTGATCCTCTCTGGTATGGCCCTTTTAGAATTTCTGAAGTAAGATCCAATAATACCTTCATTCTTGAGAATCTTGATGGTGAAACTCCACAGCTGCCTGTCAATGGACAATACTTAAAGCATTACTTCCAGTTCTTCGCATGTCAATTTATGCAAAGCATTATATGACTCCATGCCCGAGGGGAAGGCACTAATCTGCAGTTCTTAGTGTTTCTGTGGCAAAAGCACTATCGCCAGGTGGAGCCAGATGTTGTAACATGCATTTTTGTTGCTTGTAGTATTCATTTTTCATTAAAAAACTTGAAAATATTTCAAAAATAGATAAAAGCAAAAGGAAGGAGTAATAATGGTATATCGGGTATGTTTTCTTTGTAAAGGAACAAGTAAAAATAAAAGAATCGGCCCCGGTATAGCCAAGGATTAAAGCCAATGGTTATATATATATATCTCGCAAAGCATATTGTATATCGGAATCGCAAAAGAAACAAGTTATAAAGTGTCAAAGATCCGGACCCGAAATATATATATATATATATATATAAAGCTCGGCGGATCCGTAAAGCACCGAATGCATATGTATTGGTTCATTCATCGGTTGCTGATTGTGATTCACAATAACCGGACCCGAAACATATATTCATTGTGTTTATAATTTCGGTGGGTCCATTGTATCGAAAAGCCCTTCATATACATGTAAATGGGTTCCGTCGATTGCGATTTGCAATGACGGACCCGAAAAACTATATATTGCATTTTATAATTCTGACGGGTCCGCGAGGTGTACGAAAAGGCGGATTTAAAGTTACAAGTGGGATTTTGGATGGAGCAAAAATGGTAAGTGGTTTTTATTGGAGCTCACCTGATCCCACTTATCATTCGACATGTAGCAGTCGGGTGGAGAGAGAAAACCGTCCATTTCGGGTGGGTATTCTCCAGGCTTATGTCCCACCCGAAATCTTTATAGATCGTCTAATCCCAAAAGCGCAAATCTATGGTGGGGATTTATTAGCGGAAAATGTATGCCTCGATAGTTGTGTGGAGCCTGTATTAAAAGCGGAAAAGCATGTTTTATGGCATATTCTATTATAAAAGGTATATAATGGAAAGAGCACAAATATAAAGGATTTATGCATAAGTCCAATATCACCATAGTTATGTGGCTTAAGGGTGCGTAAAGTTAAGTTTTGCAATGATATATTGGGCCGATTGCGATTTGCAATGGAAGTCAACGGAGCGTTGAACGAACAGATTTGACAGATTTATAAAGCAAGACTAACTCTTTTGAGTTCCGTATTAATCAAAGGTTCGCATTAATTTCGCTATGTAAAGTGGAAAATCAGGGTTAGAGCCGAATCTGAAGAGGAAGACAATCGGGTATGTTTTTTTTGTATTTTGGCCAATCAAAATGCTCATGTAAGCCCAGGATTTCACAAATTAAACGCATTTCATTACGACTAAAACAAATTAAGCATCATTAGGGCATTTATAGAGGAATTCGGCAGCGGATTAACAAAGCAAGCCAATAGTTATCGTCCCCTTCTGAATTCAGTTATATTTCTGTTATTTCATGTTCTTTGAGGTGTCTTTTACGCTCTGTAAAATTCTGTAATAGTTTTTACTTCATATAGTTAGAGAAACAATTAAATAATTTGGGCAGTTTCAGAAATCAACAACT
Organism: Pinus taeda; assembly: GCA_000404065.3. Classification (NCBI taxonomy): domain Eukaryota; kingdom Viridiplantae; phylum Streptophyta; class Pinopsida; order Pinales; family Pinaceae; genus Pinus; species Pinus taeda. The sequence continues at coordinate 51,031 of APFE030316497.1, read as the reverse complement.
GTTCCACAATGTATAAAAAGAGGAAAATTTACAAAGAAAGGGTTCGAATTTTGGATAGCCCAGAGACTAGGCCACTGTATTCCTAGTATAATCGTTGATTAATGAAAGAATCAGAAGTTTCCATGAGTTGTTGGGTATAATTTTGTAACCTTCTCTGTCATGTGTCATGTTATGTTTTCTTCTTTCAAGTATAGTAATGAAGTTGTAGGTCTTTATTTGCTTATGTAGATAAAGTTAAAATTCCTTAAAAGAGCTCTCCTATACTTGAAGTTTCCATCTTCTTTTCTAAGTTATAGATAATAATTTCTGTGAAAGACCATCATATTATCTTTAACTTCTCCAAGAGTCACAGATAGTAGTTTCTGTGTTAAGCAGCATATTGTCTATGATTCAGTTCTCATTTTCATAATTTTTCGAAGTTACAGATAGTAGTTTCTGTGAAGAACCAGCATATTATCGTTAACTTCTCCTTCAAGCTTTCTTCACTCATCATTTATATCTAGCAACAAATGGCATTCTGAGATGTTCCAATCATATATGTGTTAAAGGTTAAAGACCAAGTTTTCCAGGTCCTTCATTTGAGAACACAACAAGCAATAAGTGACAGTAAATAATATTTATTAATGTCTTAAGCACAATTTTTCTACAGCCAGGAAATTAGTTTCTTAAGGTACAATAGTTACCATCTTCTTTCTTAACCTTAACACCTTCCAAGAGAAGTCTAAGGGTCTTGAACTTGGACAAAAAATCTTCAATGGAAGAAAAATTATTGGGGTCCAATGTGTTAAAATTTGGGTATCAAAGGACAAGTGGTTCCCTAAGGCTTTGATCTTTGGCTTAGGGAAAAGTGTCCAAATTTATTTTTTACTTTTCTCCTAAAGTGACTTTATAAGTGGTAAAGTCAATTTAATTTAAAAGTGACTTTATAAGTGGTAAAGTTACATTTTAATTTAAAGGCGACTTTATTAAAGTGAATGAAGAATTAAAAAGTGAAAAAGTGATTATGGAAATAAAAGGCTAAGTGGGTCTTTATTTAAGTGGGTGAGTTAAAAAATAAAAAGTGAGAATTAAATGCACATTTATTCTCATCCCTAGATCTAAATGAATCTCAACCATTAGATCTTAGGGTAACCCAAAAGGTCATTTAGAGAATAAAAGGAAAAGAGAAGAGGAAAAGATCAATTCATTCTTTCATAAGCATTTGAGAGAAAGAGAAGAGAGAGCAAGGAGAGAATTTCTGCGCAGTGAGGAAGTGAAGGAGAGCAGCAAGAAGACATTTCAGCAAACCTGGGCAGCAGCATTTATTGGCATGCATCCCAAGGAAAAATCATACAGCATGAGAAAGGCACAGAAATTGAGGAAGAGGGACAACAAGTTTTGGGCACAATTTTCGAGGCTGGTCGTACAACATTTAATGTTGTTTTATTGATGTAAAAATTTATGTTTTGGCTGTTTGTTGATTGGCACAATTTTTGAGGTGGAGTTCAAGCACGGAAATCGAGATAAGTTGTAATTTGTGGTTGCTGGAATTTTCACTGTGTATTTCAGTTTCTCTGTAAAATCATTTTCAGAAATAAAGAAGAGCTCTCAAAATGGTTTTCCCCAAGAGTTGTAGGGGGTTTTTCGAGGGTCACATTGACAAAAAATCACTATGTTATTTTTTGTGTGTGGCTGTCATAATTTTGTTGTGTTTTATTTCTGCAATTTCAACAGTTGTGAAATCTCTAAATTTGTGTTTTCAGAAAAATATTATCATTTCCAAATCTTAGAATTTTTATCATGCTTGGATTTAAAACTAAATGCATGGAGTGATAAGGAAAACTGATAACCGGAGTGGGGGTTGAAATTTCTTCACAATGTAAGCAACTCATTTTCGAGTTGATGAGCTCTAAGTTCTTTTTTAATTCCAAAAACTTGAGTGATCTGTTTCATTGCTTTAGTAGGAGTATCAAGTTTCGCGATATGGAATCTAAGGTCTGTAGAAATAAACATCCTTATCAACCCACGTACTTGATCTTGCCTATTTTCCCATTTGACTGCCTTATTTCCATCTTTTGGTTTGGTTTCTTGGCCTGAGACTATTCTGTAAAGACATTTACTTCTAAGTAAATCCACAATGTAGGACCACCATTGGAAGTAGTTAGTGCTGTCAAGAATAACTTGGCATGGACTTTCCATTTTAATAGAAACTGAAGCTATAGATGCTAAAACTAAGTGTTCCAATGGAAAGATCTCGAAAAATTATGCTGATTAAAAAAAATAGCTCTAAAAACAGCTTCCGGATGAAGAAATTATGGCTCTTTGAAGAAAAGTTGTTGAAGATGCCAACGAAGTGCGGGAATGTGCAGAAATGAATGATAATGTTATATTAAAAAAAAAAAATCTGTCTCCTTTCCAAACTTAATCTAATTAGCTCAACAAAAAGAAAGACTTGAACTCAAGACCTTTATTCTCATAAAGTAGTTTTGGACCAAGTGAGCTAGATTAAAAGGTTGGTAATTTTTGGAAAAGAGGAAAGGAGTTTTTTTTTTTTTTAGTCACTGAAGCTTTAGGGTGCGTGCTTACTTGATAAAGCTCCTTTCTTGCCTACAAAATAAAAAACACAAAACCCAACACGCACATACAAAAAAAAAAACCTTATGGCTTGAAGTTAGCTTTAGCCGAAAACTAAATATTTTCCTCAATGTTTCTGATTTTCTGAGATCACACTAAGGCGCAGCAAAGAAGAGCATACGTATGAGAAAAATCCTTTCTTTCTGTTTCTGATTTGCCCAGATCGCACAGAGTCGTGGGACAAAGAGCTAAATAAACCGAAATAAACAGAGAGAAAATAACTAAAAACTGCAAATAAACACTGTATACCTCAAGATCTTAAAAATGACGTAGCTAGGGCTATGGGAAACCTTTTCGCATCAAACGAAAGGGTTTCCTCACTGGAACAGATGCTCCTAACCCAATAGAGCAGTCCTCTCGGCCCGAAAGCAGTCAGTAACAGTAGATCTAAGAAACGACAGCCGGATGCAGTTCTACCGGCTTCAGATTTGGATCACCAACGGATGCGGCCCTCAAATAGCTCTGATACCATGTAGGAATTTACAGGTTAAGTTCCTCAGACAAAACACCAAAAGACATTGCTCACAAACAAATCACAGATCAATACACCAGTAATGTTGACGTGGTTAAAACCCTCAAAGAGGGAAACAGTCCATAGCCTGAGCCAACACGGCCATTTTAGGCAATTTATTAATAAAAGAATGAAAATTTACATAAGCTTCTCTCATGAACAGTGACCCTACAAATGACCCTCCATGCTCTTTAAATAGAGATCATGGACCAATCGGGTGTTGAGCCACAGATCAAGTGTCGATAATACCGAGGAGAGAATGAACCATCGGATCACTACATATCGTGACCGTCGGATTGTAAGTTACAAAAGTACATAGTAAAGAAACACAATTTACCTAACTTTACACTAGACCAAGTTATACTTAACTATTTCCTATGTGTCAGAATATCCTAACAAAGTCGTGCTCTGCATAAAATCCAAGCACCAAGATTGTTGAGTAAGTGAAGGGCACAGATCAGTCAGTAGGCTTGAGTTAGAGTTTTGAAGAACAATTTTTGGATAATAGTATGCAATTCCAAGGACTCAGGGCATATCACTATTTAGAGGGAGCCTCCAACTTCTGCTTATGGAGGGAGTAGATCTCAATGGCATTGGAAGATAATGGGGTGCTAGAATTTTTGCATAATTAAATAGTTCCACCACAGATCCCCAATAGTAGATCCATAATAACAAGAATGACACCATTGCTAAGAGGATCATTCTTTAGGGGGTCAAGGACCATATTATCCCTCATCTCCATGGAATAAGACAACATAAAAGATGTGGAAAGTCATCTTAGATTTGTATCAGGGTTCCAATGATGCCATGAAGCTTGGCTTGAAGGAAAAGCTAAGAAATATTCGAATGAGCAAAGGAGAGCCCATCATTACATAACTTTCCAAGTTCATTCAGGTTTGAGATGAGCTAGGTGGAGTGGGCAAGACTGTAGCAGCCAAAGACCTTGTGAGTCTTGCTTGCATCACTGGGACTTCATAAGTCTTGGGAGAATTTCCAAGATGTAGGCAGTGATAGAGAGAATCTTCCCAACTAGGAAACGTTGTGGGGAGACTATGTCCAAGAAGAAATTCAGAGGGGGATGAGAGCTGGAGTTCAACAAAGACAGAGGACGAGGAGAACTTTGGCTTGGCAGGCGAAGGTAACAAAGCCAAGGGCAAGAAGGGCCAAGGAAAGGTTGAGTCCAATCAGAAGGGCAAAAGAAGAAGAAAGATCAAAGTAAGATCAAATGCTTCCATTGCCACCAGTTTGGGAACTATGCCACTAAGTATCCTAACTAGAAGAAGGGGTCCAATAAGGATCATGTGGCTACATCAGCTGAGGTAGATGCATTTTCTTCTCAGTTCGAGAAAGACTTCTCATTGATAGCTTGCATGGCAAGCTCAGCAGGCAACAATGTATGGTACATTGATTTTGGTGCATCCTTCCACATGATTGGGAACAAATAATATTTTAGCCAACTGAAGGAGGACATGCAGTTTGACATTGAGCAAGGAGATGATGGAAAGTACTTGACAGGGGAGTAGGTACTGTCAATTCTGAGAGGGAATGTGGTAACCCTCTCCATCTCATAGATGTCCTCTATGTTCCAAGCCTTAAGAACAACCTTGTTTCTGTTGCTACCTTAGAGTACAAGGGTTATGATGCCATTTTTAGCAGAGGTAAGGCTTACCTCAAGCACTTAGCTTTTTAGATCGATGATGCAGATTAGTGTGAGGATGAAGAATCTTTACAGGCTGCAAGTTGAGACATTCACAACCTTAAGCAGCGAGGTGATATGAACAAAGTTTGTATACACAATAGAATATTAAGAAGATCTAAAATGTGAAAACATCCATTATAGGACAAGTAATATATTTATATAGAAATGTTGAATTTAGAGAAGATATGAGATGATTGTTACAAATGAGGGTCCTGTATATATACCTAGGTGGGTACCCCTTCATGAACATCATGTCTTTTGGGACATACCTCTTTAATATACTAATCATTGTTAACTATTTAATTATTAATTATTTACATTCATAACATTGCCTTCCCCTATATAAAAGCTTTGTCCTCAAAGCTTATTAATGAAAAGGCTTGATCTCTTTTTGTGTCTCGAATGTATTCTCGTCTCGGAACTATCATCTTCAATGATACAAGACAATATGAACTTCTAATTGTGGTACAAAATTGTTATACTGTCAAATGATCTAACCATCCAAAATCAATCTTCTATGGAAATTTATGATTACGTGATAGTTGGGATAAATTGTTATCGTAAGACTCGATTGTTCTAACATCAATATTCTTTGAAACATAAGTTTGTTGTTTATTTTCTGAGTGATACAGATAAGAAGACCAATTGAAGTGTTTGCTCTTGTGATTTGGATGTCGATAAGGAGTTCTTGTGATTTGATTTTCCCTTATCATGTGTGTGGCAATTTCCTAATTTACTTCAAGTACTAATGTTGTTGAGTTGGTTATAGAATCTTCACTTGCAATTTTCATTGTCTAAAATGCAACATCTAAATATGTTTTTCCTTCAATTGGTTTTTCATCTTCTTGAGTAGTGATATTGACTGGATCAGTGTTCGTTCTTTTTTCTTCAACTTGGACTCTTACATATGAACACTTTGATACTTTTTTCAGATAAGTTCTTCTAATTTGATTTTTAGCGATTTCTTATAATTTTTAAGTTTCTTAATTTGAATGAGTAGACTCTGATTATGATTTTTGAGATGTAAGAGTTCTTTGGTTTTTGGGTCAACTGTATTATGACTTTCAAACTTCTCATGTTTTAAATGTGAAAAGTGTAACTAAGTTCGGTCTTTATAATGACATGTAATTATGATTTTATGTAATGAGATGTAAAGAAGAAAAATAAAATTATTATATTGACTTGCTTCATGGGTTTCATGAGCAAGAGATTTTGTTTTTGAATCAAGACTCCCATTGAGAGTCTTTAGGAATTATTTGTCGGAATTATTTGTCATCTAGTCATAAAATGATAGAGTCATTGTCATGTAATGAAGTCATGTTACACTTTGTAAAAGGTCAATCTTGTCTATGTAAAGTATCCTCCAAGAACTTGTCACTTATCCTCTTCAAGTCAGCCTACAATGATGGAAGAACATAGTAGAAGAAGTCAGCTTACAACAATGGAAGAACATAGTAGAAGAAGTCATCCTAACCTCTAGTGATCATGTCGGCCTAAAGGACATGAGATGAGGTGTATATAAAGCCTAACTCAGCCTCACTTGAATACAAGCAACTCAACTTGCATTTGATCAAGAGAAGAGCGAAGAAAAAGGCTACGAAGAGAAGTGCGAATGAGGTTTCTTATGGGGCAGTGAAAGAGATTCTTCTGGGGCAGCGAAGAAGGGTCTTCTGGATCAACAAAGAAAGGTTCTTTTGGAGCAACAAAGGAGGTATTCTTTTGGGGTAGCAAAGAAGGTATTCTTCTAGGAAAGAGAAGGAGAAGTTTCTTCTGGGCAAGCAAAGGAGAGGTTTCTTTTGGGGCAGCAAAAGAAGGATTCTTCTGGGTGACCGAGATAGAGATCTAGAGACCGAGATCCTCTAGAGAAAATCGGTGAAAGCCTAAAGATCGAGATTCTCTAGAGGAAGCCGAGAAGGAGCAGTGTGAAGAATAGAGACCGAGTTTCTCTAGAAGGAGCCGAGGAAAGAAATTTGAGATCAAGAAGAAAGTTGAGGAAGGGAAGAGGCAGAGCATCAAGGTTAGTGACAAGGTTCTTGGAAGTATACTAGAGTCAAGGGTCTGTGTCATGGTCTTGGTACTCGTCAATTGAAGATCTAGAAGAAGAATTTTGATTTGGTTTTCCTCTCAAGTGGTGAGAGGTTTTGGCCTTGGCTGACAAGCCTACATACTGTGTCACTTGTCTTTTATTGTGCATATTGGTAATTGTCTTGATGAAAAGAACACAATAATAAGATAATGAAGAAAATGTTATAAGCTAAGAAGTAAAAGTGATTGTTATTTTCTTTGTCCTCTAGTTGGAGAGTTATGGTGACTAGCATCTAGTGTGTACATTGTTGATTTCACATCGGCATTCTTCTCTTCATTATCTCTAGTTACCAGATAACTCATAACTCCACATTTCTTCCTTGTCCTTTCTTTCAAATTATAAACATGGAGAAAACCTCGAAATCAACTAAAAATCTTGCAATATCTATGTCATTCATTCATATAACCCTTGTGGATAGAGAAGTTGAAGTATATGATTCTCGTTTCCCCTTGGACCTTTTGGAGATTCAACAAGACAATTTTGACCGTTCTAGTGACTCAAACAACCTTTTCTGAGTCATCCAGTCCGACCTTTATCATGTAATTGACCCACATACCTATAATTTCCCTAAATTTGTTAGTTGTTTAATGTATTCCCTTGTCCCACAAAGCAATTTTGTTATGTCCTCTTTAGGGGAGAATATTTTTGAGGTCACTTCAGAGCTAATACACAAAACTTTTAATTTTCCTATAGTCGAGAATCCCAATAGCTTTTAAGATGATTCCTTACTCCTCACTTACAAAACATCTTTATAAAGAGAATAAGGAAGGTCTTTTTAAACTCAATATGCCACCAAATTCCTCCACCTGCAGTGAATTATCCAACAACCTTATTTTCTGAAGTTGCACAACATGTCTTAGTTATAATTTTGTCTCTTTTGGAAGAAGATGATACTGGGATAGTAAGTGAACAAGCCCTAGGGTTGTTGAGTTTGATGTTGCAACTCGATATTGTTTTGGATATCCCTCATTACGTAGCCAAGTCTATCTTTTTTTAATTTCAGAATTACCATATTTCTGGTTATTTTAGATATCCATGTCTTGGTCTATCTGTTCTTATATGTACATGCTGATAATTTTGGCCTTCTTGGTCTGAATATGTGGGATTCAAAGAATCAAATGAAATATGTGATTGAATGGACAAGTGTTGTTAGGAAGAAGGAAAATAATGAGGGCCTTTCTTATTACTTGTCATCATTCATGGCCACTATATATACTATTTTGAACAATTAGCGACCTCTAAGGATTTTTCCTGAAGCAAAAGAAATTTTGCAGCTCAGCAAGGACACCAGAGTGGGGAACTGGTATATGTTTGAAGATTACACTAAGATAAATTAAATAGGGTTTAAGTACCACGATATCGTTTGCAATTTTTTTTCCCTATGAGGATATTTTTGCTTAAATTTATAAGGGAAAGTTTAAATGTTGACTAAGTTCATTTTGTTCCTGCATGAAAAGGGTATATTTTTAAGATAGAAAGGATTGTTGTGCCATTCATTGTGAATATCATACAAGCCCTCCTACAAGTTGAAGAAATGATGGAGTTTGGCTTTGATCAAGGAGACAAGTGGAAATATGACTTGTATCATATAATTTCAAATAAAATAGGGGAAATCAATCATGCACCTTATATTCAAGAAAACAAGCAAAAACATAAGAAATTGGCAAATCAAGAAATATGGCTAGACAACAAAATGTAGTAAAGAATAGATGTTGAAACCCCTGTAGTGATGGAGAAGAGATTGAAGAGAAAAATACTTGAACAAATGGATGTTGAGATAGAAGACTCACAATTGCAAAAGAGAGCAAAGGTTCAAAGGGAAGAATAAAAGGTACAAGTTAAATTAATAGAGGGACCCTCAAATCAACCAAGTTTTCAAATGTAGTTGGGATACCCAAAATGCTCTACCTCTGATTTGGTAGCATTCTCAACTGAAGAAACTCCCTCCACCACATAAGTGTTATAGAGGAATTATCAACAAATTGAAGAAAAAAGTCACGAGTTGAGAAGCAACATGGAACCTCAACTAGAAACACAAGCAACTCCAACTTATCAAACAAGACTATTCTCTGCTATGGATTTAGAAAGAAACCAATTAAAATTGTCCCTTATGCATCCAGTTGTTCAGTGTCTTTCTTCAGGACTTGATTTTAAAACATTAGATTTATCCATAAATGTCACTGACATCCCAATGCCTGACAAGATTAATTTGCATAGGCAAGTAGGGGAAATGCTCAATAGCAGCCTAAGAAAAATATCTTTGACAATAAGTAAAGCATAAAAGCTTTTGGATAAAGTTTCAAAACAACTCAAGCAAGAAAAGGCAAATTATAGAGCAATGCATATTCAAAATGAGGAGTATAAGAAGCTAATTGTTAAATTGGGAATAACTCTAGAAAATAGGGAAGTTATCAAAACCTTGTTGCAAAACATAGAATCTGAGGTTCAATCATTAAGGAAGAAGTTGAAAATTCCTGGGACTAATCACGCTCAAACAACTAAACTAGCTCAGGTTGAGAAAGAGAAGGAACTGTTGATGAGAAAGATAGTGGACAAAAGCAAAGAAATTGTCATTTTGCAGGAACAAGTGCAAAGTTTACAACAATCAATCAAAAGTCATGTTTGCACTATTATGGTCCCAAGTGAGTCAAATGACCCCTCAGAGAAGCTTACAAAAGTTGTGGCAAAACTCAGAATTTCAAAGGTTGAACTAAATAAAATTCAGGACAACCTAACTCAGGTAAAGAGCAGCTTAATATCAAGGAGAGGCAGCCAAATATAGCAGAAGAAAATAGAGATCAGTTGACCACCAAAAACAAGGCAGCACAATATGAGATCAAGGAGTTAAAAAACAAATTGAATGGAAATACCTCTCTAATTGAAGCTAGACAAATTGTTTGGGATGTGTTGATGGGAAAAAATGGCTGCCATCAACGTTAAGGGAGACCACTTGGTCAGGACTTTAAATCAACTCCTTTTCCGTTTGGAATGGCGGTTCTGACTCGTTCAATTGAGTACAGTTACCCTCTTTCTCTTCCTGCCAATTTGTCATGTTTCTATTTCTTACCAACATGAAGAGAAATATCAGATCTAACTTCTTGCAAAGCTCTTGCAAAGAAGTAAATCCTCAAGCTGAATTAATGGCTCAGCTAAACCACACCTAGGGTTAACCTATGTCAATCTATGTGTTAGTCTAGCCTAGATGTATTATACTAACCTATGTGTTACTATATTGAATATTTCTTAATGTTATCCTAATATGTCCTAAATAATATTGCCTAATATAATCCTAATAGAAAATAATTAAACTAAATCTAATATGTATTGTATTACTAAATGTTATTTTATTATATAATCTAACTATATTAAAACGGTTAGTCCTAAGGAAAGTTAATATTCTAATTAAAATTAAATCTTGTTAAGTATTGTATTAACTACTATTCCCTATTTAATTAAATCAAACTTCCAGATTAATAATTAAGTTAATCTATAATTCTATTAAGTTAGCTTTACAAAAATAAAATAAACTGATTATATATTAAAGTTAATTTAAATATTACAAAGAAAATGAAACTTTACAAATGATCTGGGTTACACAATCTAAATTAAAAAGACTAAATCAATATACAAAATATACAATAAATTACATTTTTTTTTATATTGATCTTTAATGATGTAAATTAAAGAATAGATCAACACAAAGATTTAATGAAATTGAATGCTGATCAAACCAGAGTTTAATGATTTTTTGTCTATCGGGGCAGAATATAGATTCTAATCCTAATTAAGAGCGAAATGCCAAAAGGGAGAAGGAAAATAATAGTTTGAAATTTAGAATGAAATAAAGGCAATAGGCCAAGGAAATAGTTATGGGACCGATTCCTTGTTCAAGCAAATGTGAACAAGTGAATATCCAATAAATAGTTAATGAACATCAACTTGAAAACATCTCTTAATTCATATGGAACCATTCTCATTAAACCAAAATGATATTATCCATATCACTAAAATAGTTCAAACAATCTGACATATATAATAAAGGACACTTATTAATTTAAGTTGATAGATAATTAACAGCATAAAGCAATAAGGGTATGTTCACATGATGCATCCTGTTTCAAATTCATTAGCATCTAACCTTGTAAGATAACTGGACAAGATTTTCATTTGAGCATAAATTGCTGACATTCAAACAGTAATGTTGGAAATAAAACAATCACACTTGGTAAAATGAAACTAGATAATTTATTTAATAATAATCAGAGCAAAACAATATTGCTTTGCTACTGGTTACATAAAATAATAACGACTCATTAGTTAAAAATAAATCATTCTCTTAAAATGACAGAAAACTACAACAGTGCATGTTCCCTGCCTCCTCAAGACTCTATCTTCTGCCTGCATAAAAATATTAAATTCACATTACAATAGTGCAAATGAGCTTAAAGCTTCCTGTGCCGACAAGTTGTGTTGCAAAAAAAATTATATCTGCTATTTCCTCCTGCCATGGATTCAAATCCCCTGATCTACAAAAGAATTACGATAGTGTAATTCCTCCCCTATTAACATTACTAAACTCTATCTTAAATAGTTTGAAGCACACTCCCTCTCTGTGCTGATGATTTTTTCTATTTCTGCCTTCCAGCTTTTATAACTCATGTAATCAAACTTGCCGGAACAGATTGTTTAAACATGGATAGTCCATGCTTGATCTAGGTTCTTTCAAAAACTGATTTGTCAAATTGAGGGATTATCCTTCTTTGGTGCAATGAGGAACTGCATTTTGTGTCCTCGGCTTCACGCAATCTGATTCATAACTGTTATTACAAATTTGTCAGTTAATTACAGTTTTTTGATTGAATTGTTGTAGTGCAGTAGAGTAGCGCCACATTGGGAGCAGTGATACTGATAACTCATTTGATAATGCCTTGACTCTATATTAAAATCCAATTGACCAAAAATTAAAAAACCATTCATAAAGTTAACTTTGTAAATCAAATCAATTTTTTTTTCCTTAACCTCCTGATTAGTTCAGGCTGCTGGACTCTTATTCCGCCATTATTGTTTTAGTTCAGGCTGCTGGACTCTTATTCCGCCATTATTGTTTTTTGATTGAATTGTTGTAGTGCAGTAGAGTAGCGCCACATTGGGAGCAGTGATAACTCATTTGATAATGCCTTGACTCTATATTAAAATCCAATTGACAAAAAATTAAAAAACCATTCATAAAGTTAACTTTGTAAATCAAATCATTTTTTTTTTTCCTTAACCTCCTGATTAGTTCAGGCTGCTGGACGCTTATTCCGCCATTATTGTTTCCACCAGCATTGTATGTTTGCTAAAGACTTTGTTGTTCAATTGTTATAAGCTGCATCCCTATCACCTAGTGTAAGAATTTGACGATGCATATTTAACTTTGTAAATCAACGAATAGCTCAAGCATTAAATTATCTTTCAATGTTCACATGCTTAATGCTTGATATATCCACCTATCAACTTCCACTTTGTACATATATCTGCTGCAGGGATGGTACTTGTCTACCATTCATAAAAAAATTACTATTCATAAAGTTTTGTACTTTATACGTGGGAAACGCACCATAGTTAAATTCTCATTCTGGTCATTACTTTACAGCGCAAGTTTGTAAAGTCTTATTTTTCACTTTAGTTGTGGGATAAAATTATTTGATTGTTGTAGAGTTGAAATGTTTCTTTATTCATGATAACCTTTATTATAATTCCTAACATTTCACATCATACAAAATTATATCGACTATCCATTCCCTACACTCTAACAAGAATCGAATAAAATATATATTTCAAATATGACCGGGAAAGTGGGACATGGACTTGTGCTTTTTAATAAAGCAGGAATTTATAATTTCTTTTTATTGGGAGGCATTTAAGTGTTGTTTTATAATTTGCATTTTGTGAATTTTTTATATATATTTTTTGTGTAAGTTTGGTAGTATTTCTTTTTTCTATTAATTTTCCATAAATAGATAGTCAAATATGTCTTTCAAAATATTTATGTGGCCTCAATTTTCCCTCAAGAAACCAGGTTTGTTGGTCACCTATCCGCATCAAAAGATGTCCAAAATTTAAACAGTTTAATTCTTATCAGTCAGGTTGCATTTGCTATTTTATCTACTATATGCTTCATACTTAAAAAGTAAATGTTAATCGACATAATTACAAAATTTTACTAACTGGAATTTTGCTTCAATCATCTGAATCTAATGGAGCTAGGTCTTTCGCACTTGACCCGAGACCTTCACTCTGCAGCAGTGTCTGGTTTTGCTTTTCCATTCTCTTCAAGTAGAGACTGTTATGATATTGTTGCGTTTGAATTGACTGGATTTTATTCTGAAGATCTTTTAGGCTTGGTTCTGCTTGTATGTCCAGTGTTGGCTTTTCTCTATCCGTGTGAGTTGTCATTGCTTTAGCCAAGAGGTTTTTCATTACCCAATATCGCTGGATGGTTTGCCTAAACAATGTTTGGTGACCTTGAGTATGGCATGGATCTTGAATTATAGGCTCCCATTTTTCTATAGGAATTTCTTCATTTTCTATATTGGCATTTAACTCCCCTTCCCATTCGGCTATCACTGCTTTTACCTTAGCCGGAGTTCCTACATTGTAGGCATTGATTAAATTCTGCATACTTTTTTTACCTATTTTTTACCCCTTTTCCTCGATGGTTTGCTTGTTGAAGTCTCTGGGCCTTTCATTTTCTATTCAGTGTTTTTTCCTATTCTTCTGCTCCCTTTTCGTCCCTGTTGTTTGTCTTCCTTTACCATATTTTTCTGCTTTCTGTTCTTACAGTCCCAGCACTCCTGTACCCTTGCCTAATTCAAGTTTTGGTGTGTCGCGACCTAGTGGACACTGGATTTTATACTACCAGGTGTTGCATACGAAGGTTGTTTGCTGGTCGTCGCGCCCTGGCTCTCGACTTTCACCAGCTTCGTCTGCTCGTTCATCCGCAGCTTCCTGCATGCAATTATCCTTCAGCCTTGCCACCTTTTTCCTTAAATTGCTCTCCCACCTACATATCCTCATTACCGAGGTACCCTCCACTTGCCTTGCTTCGTTGTCCGCCTCCCTTTCCTTCGTGTGTGGGTCTCAATCTAGGTGCCCACTTACTTTCCATTTATTGTCCTCCATTATCGCCTTTCTCTTTTCGGTTGCCCTTGTCGTCTTACATTTTTTGTTTACTTTCGACAGGTTAACTGCCCTCCTTCCATCTGTCCTGTCCTTCTTGCCTCTAACAGCCACCCTGATCAAGGGTTCTATCCTTTTTCCCTCTCTTTTATCAAAATTTCCATGAGGCTATTCATTCCTTTTGTGTGGCTTATATCTTCACTTGGTATATCTAAGTTGCTTCCAGGTTTGCCACATCCCTAATTTGCTAGGCAGTCTGCTGCCACGTTCCCCGATCTTCGGACATGTGTCGGTATGATGTAGTTTATCCCTTGTATTAGGTTGCCTATTTCATGTACTAGTCGTGTCGTTCTCTAACTTTGGCTTATCTTCTCCCATTGGGTTCCTTGTTGAAGTTTTTTCACTATGTCTATAACCAGTGTCGAGTCTCCTTCCACCTCTATTTTTTGGAAATTTTCTCTTCAAGCTATTTCTAGCCCATGCGTAAGCGCATAGAGTTCTGTTTCATTGTTGCTCACTATTCCACAATCCATAGAAAACATCCAGATGGTGTTGCCCTGGTGGTCTCTGAACACTCCTCCTGAGCCAACTGCACCCAAATTTCCTTTGGCTACACCGTCGAAATTTAGTTTTATGAAATCCTCCATGGGGAACACAAAGTGGATTGAGGGATCTCAGGGAGTAGGTTTCTATTTCCAGGAGTTGGGCATCAGCATACGAGGACTTAGGTTTAGCCTTTCCATTATTTGGCGTTCCTGTGACATGGTTTACCAATCATTTGGGTACCATTTCTTTGCGAGAATCGTCTCTCTAATGTTTTGAACTATCATTTCCCATATCTCCATTGTTGTTCTTTTTTCCCCTTTAAAAATTCTTTGGTTCCTCTCCTTCCACACCGCCCGTAGCAGGAATCTGAGGGTGATATTCCGGGCTCGATTCAAAAAGGAATTCTGGTATATCTTCTTTCGCTATTTTTCCACTATTGTTTTCGTACTTGATTGATCCATGTTATTGTGGCCGAATAGTTGTTCATGATTATGCCATATGACTTTGTTGTAACTGCACGAATTTAGCACGTGTTCCATCATTTTCGTTTGTCTTTCACATGTGCAACAAACCAATGGACCTTACATCCCCCGTACCTGTAGTTGATCCCATGTTAGAGCTTGGCCATGGAGGACCGCCCATAGGAAGAAGGCTATTTTCAGCCACAGTTTGTCTTTCCATATATGTTCCCATATGGGTAACCCTTGTTGTTGTTGGTGCTTTGCTTGCAAATAATATCCTTCTTGAATGGTGAACATCTCTTTTATTATGTATCCCCACCTTATAATGTTCGTTCCTTCCACAATCACTATTCTTCTGGAGTCCATCTCCTTATTGTAGGTTTCCCACTGAATGGAGTTTGGTGCTTCTAGCCAATGTTGTATTCTCTTCTATTTTCTCCATTGTTCCCCTGTATTCGTTTCCCATAATTTTTTCACCGTCTGATTTGCTGGGGTGTTTGTATTTAGGAATATTTCTGCTAGATCTGGCCTACTGAATAATTTTTCTCTCTGTTGCCAAGCCTCTTGCCAGAACCTAGCTTTGTCTCCTCCCTTAATGTCCTAGAAGCTATGGTTTCTTATCAGTTCCTTTTTTTTTGCAAGGTTCCATATAGCCGAACCTTTTATATTTTACTAGATTCTTAATCTTCCTTCTGGCGATCTAAGCATCCCATATTTTCTCCTCCATATTTCTTTCCATAGATTTGTTCCTCCCTGTATCCATCTCCACCATAACTTAGCCCCCATTACCTAGTCTAGAGTATACGGATCTCGGAGTCCCAGCCCCCCGCCGCCTCCCCGCTTTATTTGGTTTAATTAGTCAGTTCCAAGATAGTAGTGCCCATTTTTTCACTGTTTGTGGCCCTTGCCACAGGAATTTATTGAAGATATTGATCATTCCATTACATATTGTTTTAGGGACTACTAGGCTTGACAGCTGATAGATCGGGATTGATTGTAGCACTGGTTTTAGCAATATGACTCTACTTGCCATATCTAAAGTCCTGAATGTCCAATTCTGAATTCGTCCTTGAATCTTTGCCAGAAGTGCTTTCCAATTTTCCATTGTATTGGGGTGTAGACTTAGCGGAATCCCCAGGTATTTCGATGGGAAGGTTCCTATATGAAATCCCATTGTTCTTGCCAAGAATGCTTAGGATTTGGTTATTGTATTGAAGAAGAATATATCTTACTTCTCTTTGTTAATCTGCGTTCCTAAGGCATTCATGAAGCCTTGCAAGATGTCTAGCGGGGCCCTGGCTTCCTTGAGTGTTTCTTGCCCAAACATCATAATGTCGTCAACAAACTAATGATGAGTTAATGGCAGGTCATTCCCCACATTCACATACCTTTGAATTGTCCTGCTTGCACCTTTCTTTAACATATCTTCCTAGCCCTTTAGTTGCTAATATGAACAAGAAAGGGGACATCGGGTCTCCTTGTCTTAGCCCCTTTGTTGCATTGAATGCCTTTGTCAGAGCTCCATTCAGGAGTATTGAGAAAACAAGTGTCGATATCATAGAGTAGATCCAATTTATCCATCGAGGATCAAAGCCAAAGACTTTCTGGATTCCTTGGAGATAGGTCCAGCTTAACCGATCATATGCTTTCGATAGATCTAATTTTATCATCATTCCTTTAGCTTTGAGATTTTGTTGTGCTATTCAACAACTCCCCATTTATTAATGACAGTAGTCAATATTACATTAATAAATGGGGACCCTCTAAAAAATCTATCCAAAAAACAAAACTTAGCATTTAAGCATTTCTTTTATTTTTGGAATAAAGCAAAGATATCAATCAAACCCCCTTTTTTTTAGAATACTACTAAATGCTTACCTTCCCACATATAGCATGACTAAGCACCACCAAAAGACCTTTCTAACCCTCCAAAATCAAGTAAAATGATTAAATAAGGACTCTTTGCTCGAAACTATCATAAATCCGACATAAACTAAGTCCTTAGGCTTTTTAGGCTTAGTCTCACATCGCATGTCACCATTCATAAAGGACCCGCCTTGAAAAGGTTATTGTGAAACGTGCGAGATGAGAAACATGCAAGATGCGAAATTGCGATGGTGTTATAACCTTTATCGCATCACATTTCGGACATTCAAATGAACACTGTATACTTACCACCAGCCGATATTGTGAAATGCGATCAAGACCTGGACCCACTCCTTAAATATATCATAAGAAAATGTTTTAGGTTCGTCACTCATTAAAAAATGGTCTTTTACATAGATAAACATGGCAAGTAGCTACGTTTTGAAACAATTAACGAGCGGCTCGCATCTCGCAGAAACACAGCAGGAGGTAAGAAAGGCGAAAAGGCATAATGCGATATTGCGATCTACGATATTGCTTCACAAATCGCACAATCGCTATCATCGCAATTCAAAGGCTCACCACCCTAGAAGCTTTCTTCCTGTTTTACGATGCAGACATTTATGAGCATTAAAGTTAAGGGATAACGAAGCATTAATGGCCATTTAGTAAGAGATAATTGCATTTATGTGTGAAAAGCCATTTAGCTTGATATGATATCTTCTTACGTGCGTTCAAATAAAACTCCTTTTATCACCTTTACAAGTTATCTATATTATTTCGTTTTACATTCATTATCATCTTAGTGTATCTAATAGTTGTTGTTCTTCACTTTCAGAGAAAATCCGCAGAGCAAATCGTTCAGAACAATGGTGAAGAAAGGCAACGCAGTGGTCTCTGAGAAGTCAGAAATGACTCCTCTGTTTACGGATACTACATGCAACAGAGAGGGAGGAACCTCTACATGGGAGGCCATGTATAATACACTGGAGGAAGAGCAACCAAGGATTCTGGAAACGAAGATTACAGTTGATGGATGTAATTCCTCAAATGCTTCCATGTTAGAGACGGCATGCTCATTTTTGCACCACATAGCCGCGTGCCCGAAGATAATCGCTTATACCGACATGGTTAAATGGGTTATTGATGAAGCCGACATCTCAAACAGAGAATTCAAGACAAGAAGCCAGGAAGTTATGGGTTATTTTACCCCAGACAACCTACGGCTTATGTACCACCTACCAGAGCCACAACTCATCTACAACAAGCAATTCATTGAGAAGTTTGCCAAAGAGAACGACGACCCAGCAGACTGCACCCGGGCCTGGTCAAATAATGAGGAAAAATGAAGAAAGACAAAAACGGTATGTAAACTACTTCGTCTATTTGTCCCCCTCATAGTTTTGCGGCGGCCATGTTATGTAGACTATTTGGCAGACCCGATAGTACTAAATTCTCCCCATAGTGGTTGTCGTTAATAGATGTAGTTATTAACGCAACTGTAATGAATTGGGCACAAATTTTGTCTGATAATTTAGCAAAAACAATTATCGAGTATAGAAGGAAAAGAAGTGTTGTTTTGAGCGTTTACCCTGCATTTTTTATGAGCGCCTATATAATGGATGCAATTTGTTTTAGCTTGAAATTCCCTATCATGGGATGGAAATGGATTGTTCGAAATCCACTTCCCATTCACATATACCATAAGGACATGTGGGAATCCAACTTTCAACCACATTTTTTCAAGATTTGTCATGGAGTTATGCTCCCTATTCACAAGCAGCTTTGTAATTGAGATGCCCCCAGGTTTTCCCAAGAAGCTGAAGTAGATATCCTCCCAGTGGCCAGATGGTTTGGGGAGGAAACATTTACGTATATCAGGGTTTTTGGCAGCATCAACCCCCCCCCCTCCCCCCCATGCCCTCCCATACTATGTTTTAGACAAATTGATGGCTAGAGAGATAGCCTATCAAACAGCTAGTGAGGGAGGGATGAGCAAGGCATTAAAGGAATCAAAGAAGACCATCTGGCATACATTCCCTTTACAATGTGGAGCATTTGCATTGCACGACCTAGGGCATGCATTTAGAAAAGCAGAGAACATGTTATCTCTGCGATTACCTAAATTCCCTAGAAGGCAATATGACTCGTTTGACACTGTCAAAAATTTCACCACTTTGGTGAAAATATAAGTATTCAGTAATGAGGAAGATGCCTTTGATGACATCTTTTTGTAGAAAAACACCTTCACAGAAGTGAAGCATATGGCACAATTACTTTTTGACCGTGAAGATCTGGAAAACTTTTACAGTTACAGAGAAAGGAGGTTAGCAGAGGTCCCATTGGACCAATTATTGATTGAACCAATAAGGGAGCCTACTCCCCATGTGACTATAGAAGGTGACTACAAAGAAAATTCTAAGACCAATTCTAGAGCAGAATTCCAAGAGAAATCTATTAGGGAATCACAACAGTGATCACAAAATGGGAGAAGCAGAAGCATGGAGTCAGTAAAGGATACAACCCAATCTACATAGAAAATAGTTGAAGAAACTTCAGTCAGCAAGCAGGCTAAAATCTTTGCCACCTTCACAGAGCCAATAAAACCCCTGGTAATTGATTTAGAGGAATAGTGGGACAATTTTAATAAAAGTCTCAACATAGAGGAACAAGCACCAGAGTTGCAAACTCCACAACAGAAAACAACTCAGGAAATTACAGCAGAAGAGACTGTAAATACTCAAGAGGTAAAACACATCCCTGTTACCCCCACCTTTGAAATAGTTTTGAGAATTGAAGAAATTCCCCCTCTGGATGTGTTTTATAGCCCACAACATAAGGCCATGGTGAAAAGACAAAGAAAGAATAGGAAGTTGGACTCTACAGCTGCTACTACCCCTGAAAATGAACCAATGGATGTTCTTTGGAAAGACTCACCCATTGACCCATCCGCCAATCTTACTAGACTCTCACAGTTTGCAGGTGCTTACGCTACAGCGACCATGGACAAAGCAACAGAAGTACAAATGTTGCTTAGAGAAAAAGAAGATAAAATAATGTCGCTTGAGCAACAATTACAGCAAGAAAAATTTGACCAGTAGGCAGAGATACAGTGAGCTAAGCTACAACGGGAATTCGAGCAGATGCAAATAGAACATCGAACCAGCTTAGCCAAAAAGGAAACACAAATACAGGCAATAACTGATCAACACAAGGATGATCCAAAAATTGATCAGCTTGTTATCGAAGCACTCCGTCTTAACTCCCAGCTAATGCACCATAAATAATTATTGTGCCAGAAGATTTCGCAATGGAAATCTTATTGCGAAACAAGCGACAAGTTGACAAGTCAAGTCGTGGAGATGAGACTTGAATATGATGAGATCTTTAAAAAGGTCTCTGATTTCATCACCTGACAGAATACAAAAGATGGCAAAAAAGACAACTTACTTAAATTAGAAGAATCGCATAAAGAAATCTTATTTGCGAGATGGAATTCTCGGCTTAAAGAAGCCAAAAGGCAACAACAGAGGCGGCGGCAGCAACAAACAGTGTCATAGAAAATATCAATGAACATTTACATAGTGGCAACCTTGTGGCAGAGTCCATTCCAGGTTTCCTTCCTAATGTGAAACAGCTAGAACTATAGTGGAAACAGGTAATAGAAGAAAAAGCAGAAGTGATAAGGCAAACGACTAGGTTAAACTGGGAAGCATATTGGAAACATTTGGTAAAACCTCAGCCAATGGATGACCCTGCGATGCCTAACCACTTCTAAGGAGAAAATGGCGTCAGCGTTGACCGATGTCATATTCGCTGGATAGTTGAAAGCTGAAGTCGACCAACCAACACAGCTCAAGCCCATGATGGACATTTGCGATCTAAAGGATCAAATGCAGGATAGTTAGTCACCATGTTTATTTCTATTTTTATTTTATTTTTGCATAATTTGAGGCAGGTCATTTAAACCTCCTCAACTATTTTTGTAATAATCCATTTTTAGTTTTGTAGTTTCAGTATTTAAACCCCTCCCATGCATTTAGAGAGGGGTCCAGAAATTTTATCAAAAACAATCTTCAAAACATGCACTTCTGTCCCTTTGAGGAAGTTCTGGTGAAATTAATGGAACAGAATTTATTTTTTATCTGATTTAGCATCTTCTACAGAAATTGCACTTTTGTACTCTTGAATGGTGTTGAATGGACTGAGGATGGATCAATATTGTTGAAACACATTAGTAGAACGTATTATAAATGGTACTTTTATCTCATAATCCTTTTTACTTATGTATTAAGCAATGAATTCTTTTCGAATTGTTTATGTATGAAAGCTTGAATCTTGATTGCCATTATTGCACTTTTGTATGATGATGATCTATATTTTATGCTGAATATATGAATAATTCCTTATGCGATATATTTTTCACAATCGGTTCAGCTAACTTTTTATACAAAATGATTATTGTTAAAACGAATTCATTTCTCATCGCAATTGAATGATCTTTATTATCAATTGCTTTTAGAGATTATTGTAGATCACATACATCAATTTAATCCCAGGTATAGTTATAATTAGATAAAGTGTTTAAATTAGGATAAAATGCATGTGATTGTTAGTTTAGATTAGATTACTTTTAGCTTAGACATTACTTCAAAACATCACATATTACCCCATTAGCACAATCATTAAATAGATTGGGAAACTGGTCCCATCATCCCCAGTCGGAGCCACTACTCCAAACCGGAAAGGAGTTGCCAACCAAGGTCTGGACCGGGTGGTTTTCCCCCATGTTGAAGCAACAATTTTCGAAGCTTAAACAAATTCTTAAGGGAGTCGGAACCACTACTCCAAACGGAAAAGGAGTTGCCAACCAAGGTCTAGACTGAGTGGTTTTCCCCCATGTAGAAGCAACGATTTTCGAAGCTTAAATAGATTCTTAAGGGAGTGGATTGCCTCTTGAGCCATTACTATCCCATCCACAATTTTCCTTCCTTTAACAAAGCCAGTCTGTTCTTGTGAGATTAGACCTAGGAGGATCGATTTGAGGCGATTGACCATTATTGTTGACAGAATTTTGTATATTACATTGCATAAAGCTAGAGATCTAAACCCCTAAAGCTCTTTAGAGTGGTCAGATTTTGGGATAAGAGCTAAGAAGGTTGAGTTCAGGGCCAGGTGTACCCTTTTAGTTCGTCTGAACTCCTCCATGACTTCTAGGATATCTTCTCCTAGAATCGGCCATGTGGGCTAGAAAAATTTTGTTGTGAAGTCGTTCGGTCCAGGTGCTTTATTCTTTGTTAATCCTTTGATCACCTCTTCCACCTTATCCATGGTTATTTCCCTCATTAGTGCTGGGTTCTAGTCCCTATTGACCAGCTGAGGGATATGCCTAGTGATCTTGTTTATATCTTTTGTCCTTTCTGGATTTGGTTTTGTCATTATATTTTGGAAATGGTGGACCAATAAGTTCTCCATCTCTTCCTTTTATATTAGGTGATTTCCTTCCTGGTCTACTAATGAAAGTATCCTATTACGTTGGCGATATTGTATCATCGCTTTGTGGAAGAATCTAGTATTCCCTTCTCCCTCCCTCAGCCACTGAACTCTTGATTTTTATTTCCACGGGATCTCTTCATATTGCCTCCTTTCCTCCAAATTATTCAGCAGTTGTCCTTTTCCGCTGCTAAGGATTCTGTGCGGCCATTTGTTATTATCTGTTGTTGCACCCTTTTCATCCTTGCCTGTAACAATTCATGGTCTTGTTGAATATTACCAAATTCTTCCTTATTCCATTTTTTTATTTTGCCTTTGATTTTTTTGAAGCATAGTTGGAAGGTATGCATTTTGTTTCTCCATTGTTTCTTACTTGATCTCCACCATTCCTACAATTTTCCTAGGAAGGTCTGGTCGTGCAGCCGGAATGCTTCAAACTGGAATGGTCTCTTGGCTTGCCCTTGTTTCAAAACTACATCCAATCTAATCAGCCAGTGGTCAGATCCCATCCAAGGTAGGATTGATGCTTCATAGTATACATCTCTGCTTATTAATTTTTTAGTTGCCAAGAATCTATCTAACCGCGATGCAATTTCACGATTTCTTCCTCTTCGATTATTCCACATGTAAGTTCCATTAATTGTAGGGATATCTACCATGTGAAGCTCTTCTTGTAGATCCCTAAATTGTTCCATTTCAGGTTCTTCTCTTCTTAACCCACTTTTTTTCCTCCAGGGAGGTTATCAAATTGAAAGCCCTTGCAATCAACCAAATTTTTTCGTCATGCATTTGGCTTGACGTCCTTATACTTTGTATAAAGTTTTCCTTCTTTGCGGGAATATGCAACCCATATACTGTTGAGATTATGATCCATTCTTTAGTCCCTATATTCCAGAAGCGACCTATCAAGATTCTTTGCATTCCTATCCAGTAATTTGTCTTTACCTTTGTCGGGTTCCATATGATTGCATTGCCCCCTACACTTCCTTTCACATCCAATGCTACTACTTCATATCTTGGTTTCATTTTCTGTAGGATCTCCTCTAATTTTTCTCTTGTTATCTTTGTTTCCTGGAGAAGAATTATTTGAGGTTTTTCCTTTCTCAACCGGTCCTATAAGTATCTATGTTTTCCTCGGATGTTAAGGCCCCTTACGTTCCATGATAGTACTATCATTGAGTAACTTTGTTGAGTTGTTGGAATACTATTGATAGCGGTACTACCCTTTCATTGTTTACCAACATCTCTCCCATTATTTAGATTGACTCCTGTAGATTTCTCCTCCCTCTTTTCTTTCCTCCTTTATTTTTGTTTTGTTGTTCCTGTGAATTTTCTTGTTGCATGCCCAATTGCTCTGCTATCTCTACTTGTCTTTGTCCTTGGTTGGCCTTATATTGCCTTATATTCTAGCATATGAGGTATATCAACCCCTTTTTGTGGTTTTTTCTATTTTGACAAAACTTCCTATTGAATTCTCGATTCCTTCTAGTATTGCCTGATCCCAGAAGTCCATTGGGAGGCCGAACAGTCGTACCCAAATAGGGGCTACCAAGGATTTCTCTTTGTCTGGGTTACAGCATTTTTCCAAATATCTCATGAACAATCCTGCATTATAATGAAAATATGGACCATTTTCAAATACTCTTTCCTTATCTTTCAGGTTTGAGAAGATCACTGTGAAAAAGCCTCTGGCTCCCAACTTGAGTTCTACATGGCCTTTTGGTTGCCATTTCTGTTGGATCCATTTGATCAGATCCTTCTCCATTAGCCAGACTCCTATGAATTTGCATATCATCACATGGTCCTTCATGTAGCTGTGGTATCTTTCTAGTTTGTTAAGCGGTATTACGAATCTGGGTTTCTTTGTTGCACATCGCAAGTATTGCCCTCTACTTTTTGCCTGCCATCTTGCTCTGAGGACAGGGCCATTAGTTGGGCTAACCGCTTCTTGGGGACTTGGTTGTTTGCTGGTATTCCTGCTTGATTCTCTAGTCGTTACATTCTGGTAGGAGGTGATCTCTCCCGCACCCCCTCCCTCTCTTTGCAGCTTGCATGTCTTTTCCTACTGTCGACTATCTATCATTTTAGTCGCTCCTCCTGTAATGTCAAGGTTTGTGCAGGTTTTCAAACCGTAGGGTTGGCTAAGCTTTTGCATAGCGCTCGTTGCTCTTCGCTCTCCTAACTACCGATGATTCAATATAATTGTTCTCACATTTTTTTCCTTTTATTTTGAAAGGCTAACTTGGAAAATTCATTATTGAAGAAATATATCTATATATATATATATATGAATTTAAAGTTAAATTTATATTATCAAGAATTTGAAATCAATATTTTAAAATGATTAAATGTAAAGTACAATAAAGTTAGCTGAAAAAATGATAAGATTAAAAATAAAATTAATGAAATACAATTTTTTTTTAAATGTAAAACTAAATCTTTAATTTGGACGTTGTTGTTAAGTTTTACTATCGTATTTTTTCTTTATCTTTTTAGATATCAAAACAGAAAAATTAAGCTTAATAGATAATGAAATAATAATATAGATATATATTTTGTAGTTGATTGCTTTTATAAATATTTGAATTATTTTTATTCATTATGTAACTTACATTTTAGTAGCATTTTACTTTCAATTATATTAGCCAAACTTATAAATTATTGGTCTTTATGAAAGTGTTATATTAGCATGTGAAAGACAAACACTTAGTAAGTAAATTTCATTCATTGGCTAAACATTCCACCATTTCATAGAGAAAAGCCCTTCTCTTTAATGCGTGATTTTTAATAACAAACTTTATAAGAACTAAATTTGATTCACAAATAAAATACATAAAATATTGGTATATAAAGATATTCATTAAAATAATTAATTAATATATAAAAGTATGAGTAAAAATGATATGATTATAAAGATTAGGCTAGGGTATCCTTTCATTGAGAATCATGTTCTTTGAGATATCATTTTAGTCTTATTAATTATATTTATTAACAATTATTATTTATTGATATTTATTAGATTGCATTTCCTTCAAAAATGCTTTGTACTCGAACCATATTTATGAAAAGGCTTAATGTATTTTTCTATGGCTTGTAATTTCTTTACATCATTCTCTATTCTTGATTTTGTCATAGTTGGTAACACTAGATGATATGAACCTTTGAATGATGAGCAAAATTGTCAAACAGAAAGAGAGTCATCTTAATTCAATAATTTGCAGAATGTTAAACTTCTACAATGAATTGCTATCATGAGAATTATTTGCATTGGCATCAATATTTTTTGGAAGATAAGTCAGTCGTATTTATTCTTGGTGATAAAAAAAGGACACAAGCATTCGAGTGACTCTTTAGAGTAAAAAAAGAAAAGGTACCCCAGCTCTCAAATTAGGTCAAGCATTGTATGACTGATTCTTCTGCTTTTCTTGGGCCATGTTTCTATCGTTTCAACCCGCACTGATTGATTGACTACTGGCACCAAGTTTTTCCATTCCATATGTGAACAATCTATAATCATTTGCAGATATAGACCCATTAGTTGATACACTAATTGATTAAGAAATCTTCTATTGTGATTTGGATGTCTATAAGGAGTTGTTGTAACATGATTTCAAATTATTTTGTTGGTAGCATTTACTTTGTTTACTTGTGGAATATGATTTACTTCATGCCCTAATGTTGCTTGGTTGGTCATTGAGCGGTTGACTAAATGTATCAATATTCGTTTATAAAAATATTTGACACTTTAAAGTAATATATTATAAAATTTGGAAGTATTTTTTAATATATTCATTTCTGTATTTATCATCTATTTTTTTTTAAATGGATAATAAATACAAAAATGAATATATTAAAAAATACTTCCAAATTTTATAATATATTACTTTAAAGTGTCAAATATATTCATTTATGTATTTATTATAAGCATATATAAAATATCTATATTTTTACTTTACTAGAGAGTACTTATTTATGTGAGTAAATTCATGTTACCTAGTCGTCTAAGATTTGTCCTTAGCGTGGACCATATGGTGTTTTCTTGATTTGGTATCTTGGTTTTATAAAAGTAGATATTCCATGCCCATGTAAAGTATAGCATTTGTGGTTAATTTGTAAGTTGATTTTCTAATTAATATCGAAATTGAGGAGTCTTTAAATTTTGCATAGAAAAAAATTATTAAAATAATTTAATTTATAATGTGATTAATTTAATATATTTATTATAATTTTCGATTTAAAAATAAATTAAAGTATTAAATGTATTATATTTTTCAATTAACATTACTATTGTTTCGATTTTTTAAAGCAAAACTAATTCGAATTATTTAAAGAACTTACAAAACTTATTTTAAGTTTTCTGAAGTTCTAAATATCCTCAAGGCATTGAAAATGTTCCAGAAGAAGAACCAAAAAAAATCAGCGAACTCTTCATTGCAAGACAAAGGGCTAAATTGGCCAGGCAAAACAGGAAACTGGGTATAGCAACAGGAACAGGTAACCACTCCAAAATCATATCACTCAACCCAGTCGGCTTTAAACCAAGAAAGAAAAGGGGAAAGAGAACGAATGGAGAGGTTCTTCATGACTTAGGGATCTTAATGCTGAACTCAAGTAAAATGAAGGCCCTACAAGCCTTCCCGTCCTACCATTTTTCAAACCTAGTTACCAATGAAAGTAATTTCATGGAATGCAAGAGGGCTCAATAGCCAAGCAAAACAAAGACTTCTCATCAGGAAGTTCCAAACAGAAAAACCGGACATGATGTTCATCCAAGAAACAAAATGCTCCTCCTCTCTCATAAAAAACATCAGTCAAAAATTAGGCAAGCCTCTCGACTTCATGGAAGTTGCCAGTCAAGGTTGGGAAGGAGGTATTACCACCTTTTGGGATACAAGAACTATCAGTGTACTCGCCTCAGAAGCCACTCATGCCTACATCGCCACGGAGATTCAAATCACAGGTAACTGTGAAACTTATCTCTATGTTAATGTATATGGCCCTCAAAGATTAGAAGAAAAGATCCATTTCCTCAACTCTCTCAAAAGTCTGCAATCTCGATACCATGCCTCAAAAATCATCATGGGCGGAGACTTCAACATGATCACCACCCTCCTGGAGAAGAAGGGAGGTTTAAGAAAGCTCAACAGGGACGCAGGGGCCTTTGCCGAATTCATTGAAACAGCAAAGTTGGTGGATGTGCAACCTTCCTCCTGCTCCTTCACTTGGAATAACAGAAGGGGAGGAGAGAACCTTATTGCCTCCCGCCTGGATAGATTCCTCATCTCTGAGAGCATTGTCCTAGAGGGCATCACTGTCAACTCTGACGTTCTCCCTAGTGGGGGTTAGGATCACTGGCCCATCTCTCTAGAGGCTGCCTTCCTAGGCACCCCGAGAAATAAGCCATTCCGTTTTGAGAAATTCTGGTTACAGCACCCTAATTTTGTTCAGCTACTAGAGAAATGGTGGCGTGAACCACTGAATGTTCAAGGCACCAAAATGTTCAAACTTCAAAGCAAGCTCAAGCATATTAAAAGCAAAATCAAGCACTAGAACATCACGGAATTTGGCAACATTTTCAAGGAAAAATCCATTCTAGAAGGCAAGCTAGAGATAATACATAAAAGCTGGACCTCTGGCAACATTACTGAGGAATCAAAGGAGTTGGAAAAAGATCTAATGACATAATGGCATCACAGAAGCCTTCAAGAAGAAACTCTCTGGAAACAGAAATCCAGAGTGTAATGGCTCAAAGAGGGTGAGCAAAACTCAAAATTCTTCCATAGGTCCACCCTCGACTACAGAAATGCCAACAAAATTCTCAATCTCAAAAACGAATCGGGCGACACTCTTCACAATCACAGGGAAATCTCCTCGCTCCTGACAGAACATTTCAAGCACATTGCTCAATAATCGAATATAGACAGAGCAGAAGCTATCAACACTCTAACGCAATCCATCCCCAAAGTGGTAACAAAGGACCAAAATCTTGCCCTACTCAAAGAAATATCAATGGAGGAAGTAGAGGAAGCAGTAAAGAGCATGCCAAATGATAAAGCCCATGGCCCTGACAGCTTCACCATCAATTTCTACAAAGCTTGCTGGCCAACCATCAAATCAGAAATCTGGGAAGTGGTTGAAGACTCCAGATGCTCAGGCACTATTCTCAAATCCATCAACTCCACCTTCTTGGCTTTAATCCCAAAGGAAGAGAATGCCCACACCCCTGAGAAGTTCAGACCCATTGCACTCTGCAATGTGATCTACAAGATCATCTCGAAGGTCATCGCAAATAGGCTCAAGCCCATCCTGCCTTATCTCATTTCAAAAGAACAGTCTGGTTATGTAGAAGGTCGACAAATCCTAGACAATATCCTCCTAGCACAAGAGATGGTGCACACTCTTCAGACCAGGAAAAAAGCAGGGATGCTCATGCAACTCGATCTCTCCAAGACTTTTGATAAGGTAAATTGGAATTACTTGGAAGATGTTCTTACAGCTTTCGGATTTGATCAAAAATGGAACAAGTGGATACTAGCCCTAATCAAGTCCTCCTCCTTCTCCATTCTTGTCAACCGTTCACCCTCAGAAACCTTCACCCCTTCTAGGGGCATCAGGCAGGGAGACCCTCTCTCCCCCTTCCCTTTTGTGATTCTCATGGAAGGCCTAAGTCGTCTTATACACAAAGCTAAAGAAGAAGGCATCATCAGAGGTCTCCATCCTCTTCATTCTAGTCCAGCCACAACGCATCAGCAGTTCGTGGATGACACCCTGCTGCATGGCACCCCCACGGTGAAAGAAGCGCTGGCCTATAAATCCATCCTAACTCTTTTCAGCAAAGCTTCAGGTATGGAAATCAATCATGCTAAATCAAAGATTTTTTTCTTTAATACGCACCTTGCAATTCAAAAGCATCTCACAGGCATTCTAGGTTTTAAAAGAAGTATTCTGCCCTCCAAATACCTGGTCGCTCCTCTCACCTCAAAACCCTGGCAAAAGCATCACTGGGAAAGCACTCTAGCCAAGCTGGAAAGCAAATGTAGACACTGCACTCACAGAGCCCTAAACTTTGCGGGCAGACTAGTCCTTACCAAGGCCATCTTGCAAGCCATACCCCATTACTTGCTTTCCATCCTACCTGCCCCCCAGGGCATTCTTCACAGAATCAGAACAATCCAAAGGACATTCTTATGGAAAGGTAATGCGGAAAAAAAAACAAATGGGCCTTGGTTGCCTGGAACAAGCTATGTAAATCAAAATCTCTTGGTGGCCTCAACCTTATTGATCCCTTGACCTCCAACAACATCTGCGGTGCAAAATTATGGTGGAGATGGCTTAAAGAACCTCACCTTCCCTGGGCGAAGCATTGGAAGGAGAAATACACTCCCAACTGCAATGAGAAGGATCTTATCCGGCTTCAGGAGGTTCTGGAAGGCTCTCCCATATGGAACCTAGCCAAACGTAACAGCAACATTATTCAAGATCACAGTTTTTGGGAAATTCGAAATGGAATCACAGCGTTCTTTTGGGTGGATGCTTGGCAGCAGCTTCCTCGCCTTGCAACGCCAGATTGGGAAAACTACAAAAGAGAAGTTCAAACAGCAGGCAACTACAGAGTCAATCAGTATTGGAGCCAGGAAACCATAAAGCAGGAGTGGAGAGCCTAGAATCCCCCAAACTCCATCAGCTTCACAGCTGAGAATGCTCAAATTCAGAGCCTCCTATCCACTCTCAACAAAAGGAAAATTCGATCCTCTTCAGCCAGTGATCAGCTCAGATGGGGAATGAAAGGGAATGGCAGCTACACCCTAAAGGAAGCCAGGATGCAATTAGAACAGAATGAGCAAGGGGAAATCCTCCCCTGGAACACTAAGGTCTGGGATAGCCTCTTTTGGCCCAAAATCAAGACCTTCCTCTGGCTCCTTATGAGGGGAAAAACCCTCACATGGGATAACCTTCGGAAAAAAGGCTTCTCAGGCCCTTCAATTTGTCCCATGTGCAGAAAAGCGGAAGAAACTATAAATCACCTGTTTAACTCTTGCAATTGGGCAAACAGTATATGGCAATGGCTAGAAAACATAATGCAACAATCCAACAGGAACATAAATTCTATCCAGGACACAATTACTCAGTGGCCAGGCGACTTCTCGAACAATTACAGGGTAAACAGTATTTGGAAAATCATCCCCGGCTTTATAACCTGGACTATATGGAAGGAACGGAACAGGAGAATTTTTCAAAATGAACAGAGGAATTTCGAGTTCTCGCAGCTTACCTTATCCGCTAACATCCACGAATTAATCTCGGCCAAATGCACTGGGTTGTCCGACTCAAATCCTTCGCCCAAGGACCAGCGCATTCTGGGTAGTTTCAAATTGGAAAATGGGAACAGCGCTCCAACTGTTAGCAGCACGTTCAAACCTCCAAATGATCAGCAAGGATGGCACAGGCCCCCGACAGGCTTCCTTAAATTGAATTTCGACGGGGCCTCCAGGGGCAACTCCGGTCCGACAGGTTTTGGGGGGGTCATCAGGAACCACAGAGGGGAAATCCTTTATATCTACAGTCAAGCGTTGGGCGAAGCCACCAACAACGAAATGGAATTCGCTGCGATGGAAAAAGGCCTTCGAATTTTGCACACGAACCAGATTGCCAACGTTGTCATAGAGGGAGACTCTGAAGTGGCCATTACTGCGGCCAAGCGAATTTACCATGGCACGTCGGTTAGCAGATTCACGAAGCATTGCCGCCTGGCTCAGGCAACCGAAAACATCACCATTTTGCTTCGTGAAATGAAAGGTCTAACCTTTCAGGCGATCAGAAGAAAGGGAAACGCGGTGGCAGACCACCTGGCAAACATTGGGATTGAGAACCCAAACGATCCGAAGGACAGCTGGTGGGACGACATCACGTGTCCTGACCTTAAGGGAACCTGCCTACAGCTTGCCAGTAAGGACATCGCCCAGACAGAAAATGACGACGGAACAATAACGACTCTCCGGTTTCCGGCTAATCACCATGTTGACTAAGCACACCACCTTAAATACGGATGAGGCCGAAGGACAATCGGCACAAGGCATATCCGTCAGGGGTTGCAGACATAAGGATTTGTACGGTCCTGTGATCTGTTTGGATCCTCGGCGCCGTAACCACAGCAGGACAAAGCTTACCTAGCGGGCTGAGGACGAGGGAAAGATCGGTAGTAATAATCGCTCTCAATTATTCTCTGATCCCACCGTTCCTCCTTCTCGCGGTAATAATCACGACAGGACAGGCAAGTGGCCCTCCCTCCTAATTCCCCCATCCAACCATCTTTAGGCCCCCGGTTATTTAACTACGTCCTTGGCAGATAGGGAAAGCATTGTTTTATCGTATTGCAAGGTGAAGAGCTTTCCCTCTGCCAACACAGAGCTGGTTATCACCGTGGCAGGCTCCCACACCATGAAAGGAGAAAGCTGTTGCAACCAGACAGCTATAAAGGACCTTCATCACGCCCAGGAAATGTATGAGACTCAAACCTCGCAGCGTAACAAGCGGAAGTTGGGTGATTTAGAAAGCAGCGTCAAGGAAGAGGAAGCTAAGTTATCAGACCCGCAGTTGGAGAGGGAGGTCAACTGGTTGCAGGACCCAGGCACCACCTACACTCGGGCAACTCAATTTGTCAGAACTCAAGCAGAGGCTTGGAGAATGAAAACCATGATGCCGAAGGTCCTGGCAGCGCAGGAGGAGCAAGATGATAGAGTGCAGAAGCTTAAGCGCCAGATGGACGACATGGAGCATGATCACATGTGCGTTGTCGAAAGTATCGAGTTCAAATTATCTTCGCTTGACCAGCAAGCAGACACCATTGGAAAAAAGCTCACTGTGCTCATCAAGCTTATGAGGAACGTGGCTAATACTGAGGGTTTTTCTAGGGAGACTTCTGGCGTCCCTCCGAACGACCCGCCGAAGCAGGGGCCAAGCCACCAGCCGAAACAAGGGCCGACCCACCGCTGATGGTTGCAGCCATTGTTCCTTTCTGCTGTCTCAGTTTTTCTCCCTCCAGGTTTTTATGTTCTCTGTTTATGTTACCATGTACTCAGCTCTCTTCTCTTGGAATCATAGCTCCACTGGTACTCAGTTTTCTGGTTATTATGCTGTTTCCTCGTGGCCGCCCTACGTGGTGTGCCGTTTCAATTTTTGGTTTACAGTCTTGGCCACCCTGCGTGGTGAGCCCGTTCCAATTTTGGTCATTTGTCTGGCCGCCTTGTGTGGTGACCTTGTTTGGTGTTTTGTCACAGGCGCGGCCGCCCTGCGTGGTGAGCTTGTTCTCCTTTTTGGCCAATGCAATTCCTAATAGCCAGGCGTGCTGTCAAGCAGCCCTTGAATCTGCAACAGCAGAAGTTTTGTAACATATTCTCCTATTGTTAATACAAATGCTTATTTACACAAAAAAAAAAATTGTATCATTATTATTTTTTAAACAATTTTAATAACAAAATTATTAATATCTTAATTATATGTCTTCTTTATTTAAACTAAGTGGCAGATACTCGCTACTATGTTTTTAAGTTGATAGGTTCCTCTATCACCTACACAAATAATAGATTAAAAGGAATAAATATGATATTAAAGTTTATAAAACAATCATCCACAAATTGAGTTCTTATTATCTTTGCTTAGCCAAAGATAATGCAATCATGAATTATCTTGTTATTTTAATTATATTTTTTTTAATATAAAGTTTGATGTCTTTATTGTTTTTCACTCCAACTTAACTATATCTAAACTAAGCTAGAGTAGCTACTTCGTAGCCCTTGTTCAAATGTGGGAGTTGGTTCATATATTTCAAAGTTCAGTAATTAAACTAAGCGATAGGGAACGCTAGTTAAGCAGCCTTGTTCCCTAGTGTTTTACATAATTTTTATGTTTATATATATTATAATATAGTAAGTTTATAGCACATATTTTACATATTTACAAAACAAATATATGATTTATTTAAAGAATATATATTTACAATATTTTTTATTCATCCCTTTTTGTGATGTAGGTAACAAATTAAGATGTGACGGAAACAAGCAACTAATATGACCTAAAGTAGAATGTGAAGTGATATGCCAAGTTATCTGGAGGGAATGCCAACTAGTGAAACCAAATGCCAGATTGTAAGGTGATGTGACAATTGAATACCACATCATCTTTTTGTGACCAATAAAAATTGCTTTCATGAACACAAAAGATAGTGAAGAGGTGTGGACAATCCAAAAGTGTCAATCATAATGGTCATAATGAAAAGTGTATAGAAACATTATCCAAACCAACATGATCGAAAGTCCAAAAGCCAAGCAATAAAGATCAGAAATGTCATAATTCACAAAAATGCTAGTAAAGAAGAGAGTTTTTCAAAATTAAAATAGAGGGTCCCCATATTTTGTGTGACAAAAATATGGCGGGGTTGTGGCCAACAACATTGGCGACTCACTAGGAAGAAACAATTATCTCTAGTTTAAAGGTACTTAACCTGTAAAAATGAAGGAATTATAGTTAGATGATTCAAAATGCCAAATTCAGATATCCTAGTAGTTTCGTCCCTATCATGTACCGTTAACAAATGAAAATTATATCCATTATTGTTTATGAAATTATAAAAATTTACCCCATGAATCCAATGTATTCATCAAATTTGTATATTCAACAATCAACTTGGCCAGCAATCAGTTTTCAAGAAAACAATGTAATCAAATAAGTCATAGTTTCAAATTAACTTCCATAATAAATGCATGGCCACTGCTACCATCAGGCATCTATAGCCTCAACAAGGATGTCTTTTAAGCCTTTTAGGTGTCAGTGTCCCATCCAGTATGAATAAATACATAGTTGCAAAAGGTCATCTTAAACTTATTCAAAGGTCAACATAAAATCATTGTCCTGGCTTGGTAACCATATGATGACAATGCCATTCACGGGTTTTAACATAGTGAACAAGTCGGCTCATGATGAGACCTCTTACCTTGCAACCTTACGGTCAAAAGCAATTACTTTGGCTTGGTGACCAATAATGGTAATGTCAAAGTGTCAAAGCCTATGATCATGGTAGGTCAGCTCATGATGAGACCTCCTATCCTTAAATTGACCAATTGTTTTTTAGGTTTAACTATGGTTATTGGTAATCTCAAAGAGATTACTAAATAGATGGGGTGACAGATTGCTCCTTAAGAGCAAGGGATGGCGTAAAAAGTTTTAAGGTAGCTAATATTTATTTGATTAGATTTCCTCCCCAAGAACTGAATACCTTAAGTAATTTTTGTTAAACATATTTTGCTTTCTTGAAAATGGGGTTAAAATATAGTTCATTAGAAAAATGATGGAAAGGCTTAAACACAAAGAACCATAACCAAGGACTTCACTGGTTAGGAAAGCTGAAAATGGGCATGACGACATCATCTTCATTGAAATATTCCTTAAAGATAAGGTTTCATTTAAAGATAACATAGCATAAAAATCACTTACCCAATGATTATGCCAAGTTGAATGAAAAAATATTCTCCCATTTTATTGGAAAGTGAAATGAAAACAAAGTCAAACCAAATTGAAACGCATGCTAGCAAATTAGGAGGAAATAAATTGAGAGAATGAGCCCTCAGATAAATTTACAAGATAACATAAAAGAAATTAACATAAAAAATTCTATAAGATGATGATTACGTTAAAATTGAAGATTTTATCTTGTAAAGTAATTTGTTAATAAGGATCTCGATAACCTATTTATGATGCATTTGTCGCAGCTTTCTTTCTTTTACAGATCTTGCTTAAAAAATTATTTTTCAAGCCTTAAAAGATCAATTTTTAGGAATAAGGCTAACAATTAGTTTCAAAAAGAGTATAAATGAAATAGGAAGCAAAATTTGGAAGAGGAAAAAGAATTCCATGAATGCATTATGATGATTGTTCTTCTCAACTGCTTTTGCGAGAAAAAGCAAATGTTCAAATCAAACTCATGAAAACCTGCAAAAGACAGAAGACAAGGATAAGAAAATATAACTAAAAGAGAAAACAAAAACAAAGAACTAAGCATAAATGAGGATCAACATATACACATACCTGAGAGAAATGCATACCAAATTACCTTGTGAATATTGACATCCTCATATGAAGAGTATATAAAAATAGGCAAGACAAGTTACATTTATCTCTAAGTTTGCATATGTTTAAAAGCATCAATTATTGGAACTAAAAACTGAGCAATATGCTACAAAGATTCTTAACAAGACAAGGTAAAAGATTTTGACATATGAAGAAAGTGAATGAGATATTGTATGCCAAAGTTGAAAGCTTTGTCTTGCAAGATCTTTTTATTAATGTAAGATATAATCTTAATCATAATGAAATTATGTTTACAAAAGGTAGAAATGAGCATTATAGTTGAGTTAACATCTAAGAATATGAGGTTTAGACTTATAAGTTAACGATCAAATGTAAAACTTTAAAAATGAGAAACCTCAAAATGAAAAAGATGATAAATAAATGGTAAGATCTCATCATTTATTCGTTGGAATACCATAATTGCTTTATTTTGGAATAAAAATATAAAATCAAACCAAACAAAGCTAAATTGATTTCTACTTTGACTCTTTTTGAAGAAAAATGACTAGGTATAGTCATATTTCCAATGCAACCAAGCAATCTCTTTACTACCTGCTGAAATAAACACTACATATTTTTTTACCTCGGTGGTTCACAGACGCCCACGGTCACCTAGGTGGTCGCTACATCCACAGAAATATCTGAGCTTGATCAAGGGTATCAAGCCCCGCGGCCAATAGCTAAGCCTAACTCCAAGGGCTTCAGGGAGACTTGACCCTGTGACCTCTCGAACGGTGAGGCACATATTTGGCCAATTGAGCTAACCCTTGGGGCTATAAACACTACATATGTTAGCAGAAGAAAAAGATCAATTGTTAAACTATGTACAAAAATCCTAGAATTGTTATGCATGTTAATTCTTAAAATGAAGATAAAAGAAATTTAAAATCAGTAAGTTTCCTGCTAAAGGAATTTTTTAATTGTAAATACAATCTATCATAATATGTACAATCAGCCCATGAGGCTTTGGATTGACTGTGAATGGGTGCGTTGTTAAGGCACTCCTTGCAATAGGTCACTGGTTCAAATCCCTCATGGGTACTTAGGTTAGTCTTAACTAGAAAAAATAAATAAATAAATAAATATGTACAATCTAAAGGGTTAGAGATATCACCTTTAAGGATTTTTCAAGATATTGCTTTTGAAAACTGTAGAAGATGGGAAGTATTAACATCAATTATTTCTATGAATTTACATAATAATGAAGAGAAAACAGA
Organism: Pinus taeda; assembly: GCA_000404065.3. Lineage (NCBI taxonomy): Eukaryota > Viridiplantae > Streptophyta > Pinopsida > Pinales > Pinaceae > Pinus > Pinus taeda. The sequence continues at coordinate 14,256 of APFE030316497.1, read as the reverse complement.
GGAAGATCCTTAAAGGCATCTATTATATCTACATAAAAATTAAGGCAACTAGTAAACCCATGATTATCTACAAATGTAAGAGGGTCACTAGATGATTGTATCAAGCCTTTAACATAACAAGTTTTGTGTATAAGATTGTTGTGAGTAATATCAAAAACTTGTAGTAGAGACTGATGATCCAAATCAAAATGGAAAGCGGGTTTGTACTCAGAAAATGAATTAAATGATCCAAGTTCCTCAATATCAGGATAGATGTTAAAAATCACACTAATTTCACATGATTTATAAGAATCTTGAATGTTGTGAAAAGGAGAAGTTTCTAAATTGATATCAATAAGTAAAGATGCCCCTTGAATTTCATGATATAGTTGGTTTTTAAGATTTGAACTAGTAAATATTCCAATAGGTTGATCCATATGCTGATAACTAGAAAATAAAGTAAGGGAACTTCCCTCAAAATCATGATTTTTAATTTCTCTCGTTAAATCATTAAATGATTTATGGTTTAATAATGTGTCATTTTTCATTAAAATAGAATCTAGCTCATTCTCAGAATGAGAATTATTATCATGTTTATTTGTTAAATCTTGATGTTGTGTATAATTTAATTCTATTGATCTTGATTCGTTATCACAAACATAAAGGAGAAATTTTAAAAACATTTTCAGATGTAAGATTATCTCCTAATGTTGATGGTTGAAAAAGGTTTTCATTTGAAGATTCAATAGGATTAATTGTAAGATCAAGATTTACTAAAGGCGATTCCTCTTTATGTTCATTATAAGTTCTTACATTATATTCTTGAACAACAAAGGTAAATTTCTCAATTAAAATTTGCTTAGGGGGTAATTCATCATGACGAAATCTATAGCAAAATAACATAAATCTATTTAAAAACTCGCTAAAAATTTCATCTTCATAGATTGTCAAGTTATCAAATTTTAAGCACAATTTCTCATAGCTATAGTTGTGATGAGCCAAAAAAAATACCTGCATGAGGTGATTCCAAGAGTGAATGCACTTAAGCTAGTAACATCTTGTACCACTCCCGAATTCTTCCTTGAAGTGTGAGAGTAAATAATCTGCAAATTTCAATGTCAGTAGTGATGTTAAAACATTTACATTTATGTATAAACTGATCAACATGACCTAAAGCAAAAATGAAACTCTCACCATCATATTGCAATGCAGATATCGATTCAAGTTGTCTCTTGGGTATACCTGTGGTAGTCTTGCATGAGCTAAAAGCGTGACCTAAAGTAGGAATGCAAATAGGAGCAATGGCTAGTAAAAAAAAAAAAATTAAACAAGACTTCACACAGATCAACTAGCTTAGGCCCTCCTTCTAGCACAAAAAATGTTGATGGGCAAAAATATCTGCCATCAACATCAGGGGAGAGCACCAGGCCAGGACCTTAAATCTGCACCTTTTCCGTTTGGAATGGTGGTTCCGACTGGTTCAATTGAGTCCAATTACCCTCTTTCCCTTCCTATCAATTTGTATCGTTTCTATTCCTTACCAACAACAAGAGAAATATCAGATTTACCTTGAAAAGAAGTAAATCCTTAAGTTGAATTAATGGCTCAACTAAACCATATTAAACTAAATCTAATATGTATTATATTACTAAATGTTATTTTATTATATAATCTAACTATATTAAAACAGTTAGTGCTAGGGAAAATAATATTTTAATTAAAAATTAAATCTAGTTAAGTATTGTATTAACTACTATTCACTATCTAATTAAATCAAACTTCCATATTAATAATTAAGTTAATCTATAATTCTATTAACTTAGCTTTACAAAAATAAAATAAGTTGATTAAATATTAAAGTTGATTTAAATATTACAAAGAAAATGAAACTTTACAAAGGATCTAGGTTACACAATCTAAATTAAAAAGATTAAATTAATATACAAAATATACAATAAATTACATTTCCTTTAAATGATCTTTAATTGTGTAAATTAAAGAATAGATCAACATAAAGATTTAATCAAATTGAAGGTTGATCAAACCAGGGTTTAATGATTTTTTGCTTCTTTAAGAGAGGACTTGATGCAATGGCAAAGAAAATGCAAGTTAATCTATCTTAATTGGGGCGGAATATAGATTCTAATCCTAATTAGGAGCGAAATGCAAAAAGGGAGGAATACAATAGTTTGAAATTTAGAATGAGATAAAGGCAATCGGCCAAGGAAATAATTACAAGACTATTCATTGTTCAAGTAAATGTGAACAAGCAAATATCTGATAAATAGTTAACAAACATCAAATTGAAAACATTTCTAAATTTAGATGGAACCATTCGCATTAGAACAAAATGATATTATGTCATATCACTGAAATAGTTCAAACAATCTAACATATATAATGCAGGACACTTATTAATTTAAGTTGATAGATATCTAACCGCCTAAAGCAATAAGGGTATGTTCACATGATGCATCATGTTTCAAATTCATTAGCATCTTACCTTACATGATAGTTGGACAAGATTTTCATTTGAGTATAAATTGTTGACATTCAAACAATAATGTTGGAAATAAAGCAATCAAACTCATTAAAATGAAACTGGATAACTTATTTAATAATAATCAGAGCAAAACTATAGTGCTTTGCTACTAGTTACATAAAATAATAATGATCCATTAATTAAAAATAAACCAATCTCTTAAAATGACATAAAACTACAATAGTGATTGTTCCCTGCCTCCTCAAGCCTCGATCTTCTGCCTGCATAAAAAGATTAAATTCAGATTACAATAGTGCAAATGAGCTTAAAGCTTCATGTGCAAACAAGTTGTGGTGCAAAACATATATATATATATATATATAAGCTCCTTTGTCCTGCCATGGATTCAAATCCCTTGATCAACAAAACTCAATCTTGAGTAGTTTGTAGCACGCTCCCTCTCCGTGCTAATGATTCTTTCTATTTCTATCTTCTATCTTTTACAACTCATGTAAACAAACTTGCCAGAACATATTGATTAAACATGGAAAATCCATGCTTGATGTGCGTTCTTTCATAAACTGATTTGTCAAATTGAGGGATTATCTTTCTTTTGTGCAATGAGGAACTCCTTTTGTGCCCTCATCTTCATGTAATGGTTCATAATTGTTTGGTCAATTTAATGGTCTTAAATTGATTACATAAGTTATTGACCGGAGTTGGTAAACTTGTGAAGTATAAGTGCACTATATATGCTAGAAGCCTTTTTGAGTTTATTAAAATGATGATTGTGTTTATTTTAAGGATTTTATTTATTCTTATGTTCCTAATGAAATTGATGATTTACAATTAAATTCCTACAACAACAACAACAACAAAAAAACTAAATAAATAAAATTAAATAAAATTAATAAAATAATAAAATTAAATAAATAAATAAATAAATTAAAACAAGTTATCATGATCCTATTTAACTGACTATCGTTAGTTTCAAAAGAACTACTATGCAAGGTAATGGAAAAGCAAAACTACTTGTGCATTCTACGAAAAACTTATTTAAGATAAATTGTGTTTTTGAAAAGAAACTAAAAAGAAAGTTATTCCAAAAACTGTGAATAAACTACTTATGTTCTAGTAAGACAATTATTTATGCTCTAAAAGACAATCACTTCTATTCTAAAATGAATTTATGAAGCGTCCTATGTTAAGATCTCTACACTGTAATTAACAATTCAACTTTGAAATGATAAAGCAAAAACAGAAGGAATGCAATCTAACAAATGTATTTTCTATGAAAAGAAGAAGAGTATATACATGGTTCTATTTTAGAAAGCATATAAATGATTGATATTGGTAGACAACAAAAGAAAAATTGTAAACAAATGACTATAAAAAAATTGAAGCTACGATAATGGAATTATGGAAATAACGAAAATGAAATGATTGAGCTAAAAGTAAAAGATTGAACCTCAAATTTGTCCTGATGATGGACCCCCTTTGGGGTTTGAAACGTCAACTCAATGAACAAGAGACTGTGGACAATCCGGATGATACAACTTCAAGAAGAGTATATACATGGTTCTATTTTAGAAAGCATATAAAATGATTGAAATTGGTAGACAGCAAAAGAAAGATCGTAAACAAATGACTATAAAAAAACTGAAGCTACGATAATGGAATTCTGGAAATAACGAAAATGAAATGACTGAGCTAAACGTAAAAGATTGAACCTCAACTGTCTGTAGGGGCCCTCCACAAAACAACAGGTTTTAGAACTTTAATTCAGTAGTTAACTGTGCATGAGGTTGACGAAAATGCTTCTTCAATTGAAAAGAACAGAGTTATAAAACTTCAAATAGTCATTCAAAGATTACATATGTGCCTCCCTGCTTTTTGTTTACAAAGTATATATATAAAATTCGTGCTCAACAAATTGACATTTTTATGCCTTAGAAAACTTAAAACAAACCTAGTTTGAATTCTAATCTATAATGGAGTAATAACATTTCTCTACAATTTGCTATTTGAAAAGCAAATTGGAGAGTCGTGATTTATCTGAACTCTCGCTTTTTTGTTTATCCACGTATTGACTTACTTCTATTACTGCACAAGTGGGTGATTTGCTTGATGATTTGGCTTGGGTGAATCAAAGGAAATCCATGAGGAGATCAATCCCCATCTTTCCATATGCTTCTTTGCTTGGGTGACATATTGGAATCTGGAAAACCATGGAGATAACTACGGAATCATGAAACCACTGCGAAATCGAATTATTAATTCTATAGCTATTGTAATTTTCAACTTAATAATAAAACTCATTAATAAATATAAAAAATAAGACATCTAAATACCTTACCATGTCAAAATCTATATTTCACTGCTTATTTGCATTGATAACGATGATGAAAAGAGGAAAAATGGATGAAAAGAGTGTCATTAGAAATTTGTCAATTAATTACAGTTTCGCAATTAAATTGTTGCGGTGCAGTAGAGCAGTGCCATATTGGGAGCTTTAACTCCAGTTTGCCTTCGTAAATCTCATGCCAGATTCACTTCACCTGCAACAAGTAAACCAATTAATCAATGGCCAATAAAAATCGACATATATACATATTATGATATCTTCTTAATTCAATTGTAATCTTAGAGATTTCGTGGTTAAATAACTTAAAACAGTTGAGATATTAAAATTCAGGGTACCTGTGAGTGATGTGTTATAGCTCATGGCTCCAATGCTGTTGTAATTAAATTCAAAGGCCATCGTTGTGTTTAACAGTTAATAAAACTTGTGTATGGATCTAGAGCGAAGGAGCGGTTGAACTTTGATCTTCTTCACCGAGACTTTCGCACCAATATATAATCTTCGCCTCTAAATTAATGGGATTTCATTTTAATCAAAAGAATATGAGAATGTTTTACATTTAAATCCCAACAATTAAGAGGGAATCCTGGCACAAGTCTTGTTTGACGTGGCGGACATTCAAAGTGCATATACAATTAATATATATTCACCCTACATTGATTATGAAATAACGCTGCATGACAGGTTGATAGACGTTATGTGCACGTAAATATGTAGTTTTAATGTTTCGTCCATAACATAATAATATAATAAAATTCATGGCATATGGTGCAAAAGAAAAACGGTCATTGTTTTTTTTTCCTTTTGTTATAAAGATAGGGATTTTATTTTGTTTTATTAACTTATGGCAATATATGCGTATTATAAAATGAAAACCTTGTAAAATATATACATACTAGCGTTATTTTATTTGAAATAAAGTTATTATTATATGTTAAACGATAAAAATTATATATATAATTTTATATTATATTCATATGATATTAATCGTAGTTTTATTTCTTGTGTTTTACATGTTTTCATTTTATGTATATTATAATGTAGTAAGTTTACACACTTATTACAATACAAAATATTATATATTATTTAAAAATATATATTTATAATATTTTTTAATTATTTTTTTGTGATGTAGTAACAAATCAAGATGTGACGGAAACAATCAATTAATATGACCAAACGTAGAATATGAAGTGATATCCCAAGTTATTTGGAGGGAAGGCCAACTAGTGAAACTAAATGCTAAATTATAAGGTGATGTGATAATTGGAGGCACCCCATCGCCTTTTCGTGACCAATATAAATTGCTTTCATGGACACGAAAGTTAGTGAGGAGGTGCGAACAATCCAAAAGTGTCAATCATAATGGTCATAATGAAAAGTGTATAGAAACATTATCATAACCAACATGATCAAAAGTATGAAAGCCAAGCAATAAAGATCAGAAATGTCGTAATTCACAAAAATGCCAGTAAAGAAGGGAGTTTTTCAAAAATTAAAATAGAGGGTCCCCATATTTTGTGTGACAAAAATATGGGGGGTTGTGGCCAACCACTGGATGATATCATCTAGGAGGTTCGTTCTATATGGGAGTATATTCATATAATTTTTCAATAGAAGATTATGATGAAAGGGTTTGAATTAAGCTTTGATTCATGCAAAAAACATGTACAAAAAGAAGCAGTGAAGGCTAAAAAGATGGTCAAATACTTACATGAAAAATCTTCAACTAAACTAAAGGCATTAGATATCACAGACAAAGTTGGAGTAATTATGGAAATCAATAAAATGAATGAGAAAAACTTACTTCGCATTCAGACTTAGAACAGATTCAAGGAGGTTCAGAAGCTAGTATATTTTTTTGATTCCAAATTTGAACGAAGGACTAGAGATGTTCTACCTAATTGTTTGGACCAATAAGAAAATCCGCTATCTTGTAAACTATATGAAAAGGAACTAGTGGTTGTTTAAAGTAAAGCATATACAACACATGAAAAGACTGTAATTCTAAAGGGAAGAAATGTAGTGAATTATCTGCAGAGGGACTTCCAACTTCTTTGGCTAATGAAGACACTATTTGTTGCCAAACCTAATTAAACAAAGCTTTCAAATTTCAAAGGTGTGTTCCATAAAATGATCTAGTGTAAGCTCCTAGATGAAGTACTTTGCAAGGATTGTGAAATTTTGATTACTCCTATTGAAGTCAAAGTTCAAATGGTAGAACCAAGCAACACTCTTCAAAGTCAGTGTTCAAATAGTCATACGACTTATAAAAAATGAAAATTTTTCATTTTGTAACATTGTAAAGACTTTTTAGTTATAGATAGTTAAGTAGTTATAGAAGTTATGATAATTACCTTTGTAATTGATTTTGATGTAATATTTAAAAGACATGAGAACCACTGGAAAGGGGTTTGGAGTTTTGGCATTTTGATTACTTATGTAATCATTTTGGCTTCCTTTGAGAGAATAATAAAAGTCACCAAGTTGATTCTTGTTGAAAAATGCAGCAAGAAATTCTCAATTTGATTTTGCCTTGATTAAATTGAGAAAATTTGAATTTCCACATCATCAGACAACTTGGATGTAGTTAACTTGTGTGACATGGCTTGTGTCACCGAGTTTACTTAGTAAATTCGAGTTGGAGGAGTTAGAGTTCAATTAAGCATGTATTATTGCTAATTTGTAGTAATCAAAGTCAGTTATCTCAAGTTGTTTTTAATTAAACTAGTTCCAATTGTTGGAGGAACTAGTTGAAGGTCAGTTGTGCAGTGGGACTTCAATCAAACTCAGTGATCATCCAGTTAACTGATCAATCAGCCCAAAATGGCTAGTGCGTGCAGAGCTTTAGAGTTACCCAGCTGAGGTGGAGATTCCAAGGCAGTGTAACATCAGTTGTAGACTATTCTGGAGTGTAGTCGTGTTGCATGAAACCTGATGATCAACTTGAGGAATTGCCCAATCCATTTTGGATAAATTCCTTTATAATAGAGGCCTAATTTCTCAAGGAATTGCGCAAGGAAATGGGGGCTCAAGTAGAGGTTGAAATTGACTAAGTCTGGGTCAGAGCTTCTCAATGAGCAAAGAGATAGGTTATGCATTTGCAAGTTGTGCTCAGTTGAGCAAAGCAATTGGAATACATCTTTATTCATCATATTAATGCAAGAAGGAATTGGGGTTTTTATCATATTGCTTTCCCCGGGAAAAATATTGTGTATGAGTGTTATTTCTTATTGCATGTCTAAAATTTGTGTTCTAAATTGTGGATTAACTTCCGTAGAGTAGGTTTGTGTCTTGTGTTTTTGATTAAAACTTCATGAGCAGTTACAAATCTACGCCATAATTCTACATTGTATCGGAGCAGGATTCACATTAGATCACGAATTTCAAAGTTGTTTCTCACGAGGATCAAATTTCAAGCTCGGTGCAGAAGGATCTCTTTAGAGCTGAGAAGATGGCCTTCAATGGACTGAGGCTAGAGTATGCCTTGGAAGGCACCTCTAATTTTGTTGCATGGAAGGATTGCATGGAGGCGGTAATTGATGACAATGTATTGCTAGAACACATCAAGATAGATGTTGCAAAACCATTAAATTTGATACCCAAAACCTTGCTCGTGGAAGAAAGATGTAGCCAAGGCGAGGAGAATAATTTTGGAGGGAGTACAGGATCCAATTGTCTCAAATCTCCATGAAAAAGAAACTTCATTCACAATATGGAAAGCAGTAACAAAATTTTTTGAGAATAACAGTGACCACATGAAGTTGGCGCTCAAGTATAACTTTGAAGTATCAAAATGCAAAAGAGTGACATTATTCTGCAGTATCTAAGTAAGTTCACACAATGTTGTGATGAACTTGGTGGGGTCAGTGTTAATGTTCCTGAAGAAGACTTGGTAAGCTTATCCCTTCTAGGCCTCCCAAGACCTAGAATACTTATCAAATTTTGGTGAATGCGAGGGAGAAACCACTGAATTGGGAGTGCTTATCATCTAATTTAGTATAGAAGGGAATAAGGCAGAATACCAGATATGGGACTTCATCCAAGGGTGAGGATGAAGAAAACTTTGCATTGACTGGAGAGAAAAGGGAAGAAATCTATATCCAAACCAAAATCCAGTCAAGGGGGCAAGAAAAAAGATTTGTCCAAAATTAAATGCTTCCATTGTCATTAATTCAGGCACTATGCCACGAAGTGTCCACACAAAAAGGCAAGAAAGAAGACCTCAGGAGGAGCAATAGGTGAAGCCATGGCTTCACAAATCGATCTTGACTTTACCCTTAACGCATGCATGGCCAACACAATGATGGGGAGTGTGTTGTACTTGGACTCGGGTGCATAATTCCACATGACAAGGGGTAGATACTTTTTCAGTGACCTGGAAGAAAAAGTTTTTCATATGCACATAAAGATGGCAGACAACAGAAGGTATAGCGAGACTGAGATTTGTATAGTCACCTTTCAAAGGGAGTCAGGCTCCCCCCTCATGCTCAAGGATGTCATGTTCGTTTTGGCCCTACAAAAAGATATTGTCTTTGTCATAGTTTTGGAAAATCGTGGTTATGATGTGATCTTCAGCAAAGGAAAGGCATTCTTGATACACATAACCATGGGACAGGTGAAGAAAATCGGGGCTCATGTGAAGAACCTGTATAAGCTAGATGTGGAAGATTGTGCTACATTAAGCAAAAAGGTAGAGAAGGTGCAGAGCCGCAATGTCAATGAACTTTGGCACAAAATACTTGGCCATTTGCATCATGGTGCTTTCAAGATTATGCAGCGAATAACCACAGACCTCCCAAAAGGAGCTCTTGAGCAGTAGGATGTATGCAAAGGATGTACTTTGGGGAAGTATACAAATTCCACATTTCATGATCGAGACAAAAAAGCACATGCAGACCTAGAAAGAAGCCACTTTGATATTTTTGGACCTTCCTCGACAGCCTCCACTTCTAGACACAAATATTTTGTCATTTTTATTGATGACTTCTCATGAAAGTGTTGAAGCTTCTTCATGTGAAATAAAAATGAGACATTCTCCAAGTTCGTAGAATTCAAGGTACTGGTTGAGAAAGAAACTCGAAAGAAGGTGAAGGCTCTTAGGAGAAATAATGGAGGTGAGTACATGTCTAATGAATTTTTAAAAAATTGTGCAAAAGAAGGCATTCGACGAGAGTTGACAACACTGCACAACCCACAATAGAATGGGATGGCTAAGAGAAAGAACTGTATCATTGTGGGAGAAGCGAGGGCGATGTTGCATCACCAAGGCCTACCTCTACATTTGTGGGCTGAGGCATGCAACATAGGAGTCTATTTTCAGAACCAGAGTCATCATCGTATTATGGGCATGATTACATCAGAAGAGGCTTTCTCGGGGAGGAAGTAGTATGTGTTGCACTTCAAGATCTTTAGACCCTTTGTTTACTGCCATGTCTCCAAAGAATCAAGGAAGAAGCTTGAACTGACAATAGAATTGGGGATATTTATGGTTTACACAGAAACTCCACACAATTATTGTGTGTACTTTCCATCCGTCGAAATAACAATTGTGCGAAGGAATGAAAATTTTGATGAGGAGAAAGTCATGCAATGTTCCCTTGAGAGGGAGCTTTAGATCCCACCAAAAGAGGAGATTTTAGCTCCAAAATAGGAACCTCAAGAATTTGTGGAGCAGCCACAAATTGAGGAGCATAGAGTGGTGACAACCACTCAAGCAGAACCATCCAAAGAAGGTAGAAAAAGAACCAGGGAAGATGAAAGACTTGTGATGGATGCGAGGGAGAATGTGGGTGCTCCTCCAAATCAGTGCAGAAAGATAAGGTCACATGGTTGGTACACTAGATAAATGGCTCTAATGACTGAGCTTGTAGAGACCGAGCCATCCTCTTTTGAGGAAGTAGTAGAGAAACCTTTATGGGTTGATGTAATGGTGGAATAATACGAATCAATTGTAAAGAACATTGTTTTAGAAGTGGTCTCAAGACTAGCAAATAAATCAGTTATGGGTTCGAGATAGATCCTCAAGGTAAATCATGCGACAGATGGAATCATAGAGAAGTATAAGGCTACATTTGTGTCCAAGGGGTACTCTCAATTTGAAGGGATTTATTATGAGGAGACCTTTGCTACTGTAGAAAGGTACTCATCCATTATATCAATTATTGCTCTTGCTGCGCAAATGGGGTGGAAGATCCACCTGATGTATGTAAAAACAACATTTCTCAATGGATTTATTAAGGAGGAGGTGTACATCGAGCAAATAGAAGGTTTTGTGACATTTGATCGAGATTCTCATGTGTGAAGACTTAAGTGAGCATTGTACGGTCTCAAACAAGCACCCCGTGCTTGGTACACTAGGATTGATAGTTATCTCACCGGTTTAGGCTTCACCAAAAGTGAAGCATATGCAAACCTCTATGATATCTTGGTAGAAGGTAAATTGCTTATTATTGTCTTATATGTTGATGATTTGGTTTTAACTTGTGATGAGTAGTTGATTATATATTTCAAGAAGGAGCTTGCAAGGGAGTTTGAAATGAAGGACATGGGTCTCATGCACTACTTCCTCGGGTTGGAAGTATGGCAAGGTGATGCGGAATTGTTTGTCTCTCCAGGAAAGTATGCAAATGAGATACCACAGAGTTTGCACATGAAGAGTTGTAAACCCATGGAGACACCTCTAGCAACCAACTAGAGGAAGGAGGATACCACTTCAAGTGAAGAAGTGGATGCTACCATTTATCGGTAGCTAGTGGGTTCACTGATGTATCTTGTGAACACATGACCAGATACGTGTTATGCGGTCATCCAACTAAGCCAAGTTATGTTTAGGCCAACCAAATTATTTTGGAAGGCAGCTAAGCATGTTTTATGGTACCTCAGGGGCACTACCCAGTTTGGATTATGGTACAGACGGACATGGGGAGTGAAGTTGTGTGGCTTCACATATGCATATTCGGAGGGGAGTCCATTAGACCGAAAGAGTACATCAATTGGAATTGTCAGTGTTGGGTCTACAACAGTTTCCTGGTATAGTAGGCAACAAATATTTGTGGCACTCAGCTCGACAAATATGGTAGCTAAGCATGTTTTATGGTACCTCAGGGGCACTAGCCAGTTTGGAATATGGTACAGACAGACATGGGGAGTGAAGTTGTGTGGCTTCACATATGCATATTTGGAGGGGAGTCTATTAGACCGAAAGAGTACATCAATTGGAATTGTCAGTGTTGGGTCTACAACAGTTTCCTGGTATAGTAGGAAACAAATATTTGTGGCACTCAGCTCGACAAAAGCAGAATGCATAGCTGCAAGTTAAGCAACATGTGAGGTGATATGAATGAGAAGATACTTGTTGGATTGTTTGGTCAGATGATGGATCCAACTGTGATATACTGTGATAATCATAGTTACATCAAGCTCTCTGATAATCTTGTATTTAATGATCAATCCAAGCATATAGATATCGGGTATCACCATCTACGGGATTGTGTGCAAAGATAGATAATATTTCTTTAGTACATTCCGACAGAGGAACAAGATGTTGACATTTTGACAAAGGCCTTGTCAAGAGGGAAGTTCGAGTTCCACAGGTGCAGGATAGGCGTGGTTGATAATCCCTTTCTTGCTGAGAAGGAGTGTTGAAAAATGCAGCAAGAAATTCTCAATTTAATTTTTCCTTGATTAAATTGAGAAAATTCGAATTTCCACATCAGCAAACAACTTGGATGCAGGTAACTTGTGTGACATGGCTTGTGTCACCTAGTTTACTCAGTATATTCGAGTTGAAGGAGTTAGAGTTCAGTTAAGCATGTTTGATTGCTAATTTGTAGCAACCAAAGTCAATTATCTCAAGTTGCTTTTAGTTAAACTAGTTCCAGCTGTTGGAGGAACTAGTGGAAGGTCAGTTGTGCAGTGGGACTTCAGTCAAACTCAGTGATCATCCAGTTAACTAATCAATCATACCAAAATAGCTAATGAATGCAGAGAATTCAAGTTACCCAGTTGAGGTGGAGATTCCAAGGCAGTGTAACATCAGTTGTAGACTGTTCTGGAGTGTACAAGTGTTGCATGCAACTTGATGATTAACCTGAGAAATTGTGCAATCCATTTTGGAGAAATTCCGAAATAATAGGGGCCTAATTTCTTAAGGAATTGCGCAAGGAAATAGGGGCTCGAGAAGAGGATGAAATTGACTAAGTTTGGATCAAATCTTATCAATGAACAGAGAGATTTGTTATGCACTTGTAGGTTGTGCTCATTTGAGCAAAGCAATTGTAATACATCTCTATTCATCAGATGAATGCAATCAGGTAGTGGGTTTTTTAACAGGTTTCTTTCCCCATGAAAAATATTGTGTGCATGCGTGTTATTTCTTATTCCATGTCTAGAATTTTTGTTCTAAATTGTGAATTAACTTCTGCAGAGTAGTAGAGTAGGTTTGTGTCTTGTGATTTTGATTAAAATTTCATGAACAGTTGCAAATCTACACTAGTATATATTGGTACATCGCAGTATGTGTTGTTTCTCTTATGTGTTTTCCATATTCATTTTCCTTTTTTGAAGCATGTATATGATCTTAGCAAATTTATTTGAGCAAGTTGCATATTTATTTTGTGTACCATTAACAGTTACAATGAATACATATAAGATCTATTCAAATACATCTTAATATGCTCTCCACTACTTCTACACTTCCATTCTTGATATAAATCATTCATACTTTCATCTTAGATTTTTAAATTTGGATTCTTTTAAAGGGCCCATATCATAAACCCTAGCATCTTATCAATTCTCCTTTCCAACAAAATAATTAAAGTATGTAGCTGCTAATATAAGGCTGATATGGGCATAAAGATTCATTTCCAAGATTATGTTGCAGTAAACAATGGAATATATTACCTCTGTTGATATTTTAATAATTTTTTAACAATCTTTTAAAAGTTTTGAAACAATTTTGTGGATGTCCTAGGCATTGGTTCCCTTTCAGCCATGAACTGTCTCTAGGATGACAACGCAAGTTATGGTGGGAAACATTCTATCGGTATGGTGGTAAACATTCCACCAATATATTACCCTGGGAGGATGTCATTTATCCTATCATGTTCCAACCATCTTCCAACAATTTTACAATTAGAATGTACAACGTTTTTCTTTGGCTAAATATGGAAAACAAGGGTATGTTGCCTCTACTCTATGTTGCAAGAAATGAAAATTGACATATAAACACAACAACACCCAACTAACTTATTGGAAGTCAATTATTGATATCTCATTCGCCACTAGATAAAAAAATCCGGTCAACTTTTTGTTTTCTAACATGTCCTTTTCGAAGTGTGTTGGATGACAACCATATTTGTCCTCCTATTAAAACATAGCACATGGACTAGTTAAAATAATTAATATGTAATCATTTACTTTTTTCTAGGAA
>APFE030316486.1:15765-39719 GCA_000404065.3 Pinus taeda | reverse complement strand
CCTATAGGAATTACAATGAACCTAGAGGATACATCCGAGAGAAAAATGTGAGGTGTTGGAGGTGATGGAAGGCTTAGGGAAGGTGGTAGATGGGTGGAATGGAGTGATAAAATGCCTAGGATCACTCAAAACTCAAAACCAAAGATGGGAGATGGATGGATTTGCTCAAAAAGCTTGGAGAAGTTTCCTTGTGAAATGATGAAATTGGAGGGTTTAATGACCAAGAAAATCAGATCCAAATTGGATGGGACAAATTTTGTTATTAACTAGTATGTCTTAGGTCCCTATTCCAAGTTGAATCACTCAAAAATACCTTTGTTAACCCATGCAAAAAAAATAAAAAACATTACTAGTCAAAAATGTAGAAATTCGAGAACTAGTGAGCTAGTAAATCTAAACAAATGTCTAACCAAATCAAGTGCAAATGAAATGGGGTGATTTTTTTTATGGACTAGAATTTTTTTGTGATATAATGCAAGTGGAATCAATTTGATTGAAGCTCATTAGCATGCTCTAAAAAATAGCATAAATTTATTGTTCTTTGTTATAAAGGAGGTCCAACGATCTAGATTTTGGAATAAGAAGACTAATCCAAGAAAATCAATTATTCCTATGAACTTGCAACGCTTTTCCAAGGATGAAATAATTCTTGTGATCATAAACAAGAACTTACATCAACCATTTAACTCAATCCTACAACAAGAAATCATTAATTCTAAATGTAGAAATAAAACGAACAAAAAACAAGAGATGCATGTGAATAAGCAATGAAAAGAGGGAAATAAAATGACACAAAAGGTCTCTGAGGTTCCTAGGATGGCCAAGCCCAAGGAAAATCAGATACCTATGGAGGAGAAAAATATTTAGAAGTCGAACATGAGACCAATCTTCATTATTTTCATCAATAGAGTTACATCCCTGCAAGAAAATACAATGGAGTTGCAAAAATACAAGCTCTCTCCCCAATAACACTAATGAAAATCTCCCCCTAGAGGAAAATTAGACTTGGTACTTATAAAAAATGACTATGAATCATTCCCCATGAATGGAGGAAGCTTTCCCCACCAAAATCCCTTGATTAGTGGATCTAGTCCCCAATACTAGGAATTTGCATTAAATGGGAGGGAACACATTCCTAGATTTTCTCAATCATTCCCTAGAGGCAAATTCAACTTGGTACTTACAAAAAATTATTAAGAATCATTCCCCATGAATGGAGGAAGCTTTCCCCACCGAACTCCCTTGATTAGTGGAATCCATTCCTAGATTTTCTCAATCATTGGAGTTCCACAATTTGTGCCATAATTCCATAATATCTTGTTGACTTTATTATTTATTATTGATCCTCCAATAGTAGGGAACAAGTCCCTAAATTATCTCCTCCTCCAACTCTTCATAATCTACCCAATATTCTCATAATATTCCACAAAAATAAATAATATTAGGCACAATTATTCAATTATTCATAAACCTTCCTAATGAATATATTAAAGTTAAAAATAAATTATCTAATGAAAAAAGAGAGGGTTAATGTGCTGAAGGATGGTCATAGGCCTTAATTTATGTTTTATATTAGAGGCATGTGCCTTAATTTATGTCTAATTTAGAGGCCCATCAAAAGGCTTCATATTTTTGTGGGAAAAACAACTGTCAAGAGGCATTTGAAGTGTTGAAAGACAAGTTTACCATTGCACCCATCCTTAGGGGTCCCAACTAGGCATTTCCTTTCTATATGCATACAAATGCATTAGATAAAGTTGTTGGGGCAACCTTAGGAAAATTATAAGATACATTTCCTTATGTTATCTATTTCATTAGTAAGAATTTGTCTAAAATTGAGTTAAATTAAACTGTCATTGAAATGAAACTCTTAGTTGTAGTACATTCTTTAAACAAATTCAAGCACCATATTATTGGGTATCAAAATTTTATTCACGCTGATCATGCATCCATTAAATACTTTATAAATAAACTTGAAGTGAATGCTAGGGTAATTAGATGGCTTTTATTTTACAACATTTTGATTTGACTATTATTGAAAAACCAGGGAAAGAAAATGTGCTTGTAGATTTCTTGTCCAGACTACCCTTGCCTACAAGAAATGAGGATATGGTGGATGATCAACTTTCAGATGAACACCTCTTTTCCATCTTGGTGCTTTATCCTTGGTTTTCTGACATAGCCAAGTAATTGTTTCCTCAGAGATTCCCTCCTAATCTGTCATCTAGAGAGAAAATCAAGATTGTAAGGAAAATCTGTCCTTTCACTTGGATTCAGGGCAATAGTTTCATATTGGGACCATATGATATATTCATGATATGTGTAAGAGAAGAAGAGGTATTTGACATCCTCCCAACATGTAATCATGGACCTTTTGGGGGTCATTTTTCTACTAATAAGACAACCTTTAAAGTTTTACAGGCTGGTTACTATTGGCCCACTTTATATCAAGATGGAAAGAGATACACCACTAGATGTGATCAGTGCCAAAGGATGGGAAAACCCATACCTAGGAATGAAATGTCCCTACAACCTCAATTGGCCTTAGATCCATTTGACAAGTGGGGCTTGGATTTCATTTGGCCAATTGATACACCATTAGGATAGAAGAGGTACAACATTGTGTTGAGTGATTACTTGACAAAGTGGGTCGAGGAAAAGGAAGTCAATGTAAAATTTGAGTAGAAAGTGGCTGATTTTTTAAGAGAAAACATCTTCTACAAGTTTGGGTATCCAAGGGAGATAGTCACCGATCAAGGAGCACAATTCACAACAACATAATTGAAGATATAATGAGGAAACACCATACAAAGAACAAGATGTCTACTTCCTATCACCCTTAAGCAAATGAGAAAGTAGAGGTAAAAAATAGAGAACTGGAGAACATCCTCACCAAGGTTGTTAGCAGCATCAAGAAAGATTGGGCAGAAAGACTAGTAAAGGCCACTTGGGCCTACAACACCACTTTGAAAACCACCACCGGGTTCACTCCATATGACTTGGTTTATGGAAAGAAGGCCTTTCTTTCTATTGATTTTGAATATAACACTTTGATGATGGAAGCTTAGTTTGAACTAGAATTCACTACAACAAAACAAGAAAGGTTGCTCTAACTTAATGGCTTATATGAGTTCAGGATGCAAGATCTCCTACACACTAAATTCATACAATTGTAAAGAAAGGTCTGGCAGGACAAGC
Organism: Pinus taeda; assembly: GCA_000404065.3. Classification (NCBI taxonomy): domain Eukaryota; kingdom Viridiplantae; phylum Streptophyta; class Pinopsida; order Pinales; family Pinaceae; genus Pinus; species Pinus taeda. Next base: position 36,521 of record APFE030316486.1, on the reverse strand, counting down.
ATATCGGGGAAAAGAATTTTCAAGAAGGAGATTGGGCCCTGTTATATGATTCTAGGTTCAAAGATTTCAAAGGGAAGATAATGACAAGATGGTTGGGTCCATACCTAGTAGAAAAGTGTCATGAAAATGGATCTGTCTAGATCAGAACCATTGATGAGGAAGGTATTACCTTACTTGTAAATGGTTATAGGTTGAAGCTATATAAAATACCTTTGTCAAAGGTTTTACTAGTTCAGTCAGTAAAAAATTAAACATGATTGGGAGTTTGATAGCTTCCATTCCACAACATTCCTAGAAATTTGGAAAAAATAAAAATAATAATCAAAAGGCCTAGATGAAAACCTGTATGAGGAATCTAAGGCTGACTCTAAGGTTGAAAACATTTGAGGTAGCCTAGGAGTAAAAAAAAAGAGAGAAGAAAAAAACAAAGATCCCTAGGTGGAAACCTCCTCTGAGGCACCTAGAGTAGGTATGCAGGTTGAAAACCTCCATAGGTACAGCCTTCTTGTCTAAGAAAAAACAAAAAGGAGAAAAGAGGAACGCAAGGAAGAAGCTTACACCATGCCTGCTAACCTTTCTCTTATTTTACAGGACTGCACACAGTTAGTAGATTTCATGGCTATAGGACAAAAACTACAAGCTCTCATTGATCCTTTCATCCATACACCTCATCTCCATACTCTCCACTCATATAACCATTTCTCTGCTCCATCCAATCAACAAGAAATTATAACTTCACCTCCTCACTATGATGCTATAGGAAGGACCTGTGTTTCTACAGGAGGTCCTATCATGCTACAGGAGGAGCCTGTGAAGCTACAGGAGGGGGATCCAATGAGGAGAAAACCACAAAAGATCATGATTCCTCTAGGAAACGATAAAGGGGGTCCTCTAATGATTTACTCATCATCCATCCATCAACCACCCACTCCATTTAGCCAAAACTTGCCTAAATTTTCTACTGTGTACTACCTCTAAAAACCACATAAGCCATTGTTTTCTATTTCTCCAATTTCTACACTAGTTCCTCATTTCTCTAACCCTATACTCATGGATTTTCATCATCTCCATCAACACCATCATGAAAACAGAATAATTTAAGGGAGGATTAAAAGACTATTATAGGAAGAAAACTCCTCCTGTAGCATCTTGTGTAGTCACAACAGAAAACCATGATATATTTTTTTCCACCCACATAAGGCATGATAGAGCCTTGTCTGCAACTAGAAAGGGACACATCATCCTCAGGAATGCTTCCTACCAGAAGCAACATCTTGTACATTAGAGAGGCAACTGCACACACACAAAAAAGTCAACAATCAAGGCATCATCAAGTTATGAAGACATGCACATGAAATAAGTAAAAGAGTCAACTCCCTTAATCATGATTTTATATGGCCCAGTTCTACCATGCAACTATTTCCAGCAATTCAAACCATATGTAGGCTCAGGTATGGAAACCCTCACCTCTTCCCTATGCATAAAATGACTAAAATGTGTGAATGTCGACATAAGTGTTTTAATTGGCTGGAGGCGTCCAATGAACTTGGCCACCCTGGGCTAGTAAAGTTAAGTTTGTGTTAAGTCACCCATGAAACATGGAGATTTCAACTCAAAGTGAGGCGTGTCCTTGAAGAGTGGGGTGATAATCACGAGGAGAGAGAAATGATTATAAGGAGTCGGGACAACAGTAAAAAAGGGAAACTTGTCTTACTGCCATGTCAATAGAGTGCTCTGAGAGAGAATATTATGTACTAGGATCAACATCACTTGCACCATCACTCATTCCAAAAACAGGTAGAGGAAGGACAAGATATTGTATGAGACCACCTAGGGTGCCACCAAGAAGTTCGAACCTTGTCTACAAGTGCCATAACATGAAGCTACAGGAAGGCCTACAAGTGCTACAAAAAGGTCGAGAAGGAGCTACAGGAGAAATTGGAAGGTGAAAAAGGAGCCACAGTGGCTCAGAATTGTCTCAAAACCATCATGCACACACATAATTGTTTTGACAAGAAGGAAGTGATTGTCAAAGCTAGGAAGAACTTCTTCAATTCAAAAGAGAAGCTTGTAGAAGATAAGAATGGAGTAAGAAGAGAAATCCTACCTTACCCTTGGGATGAGTTAGTTTACCATATCTTCAAATATATATCTCATGAAGGGAGATTGAGTGTATTTTATGCCTACCACTTCATATTGATGCATGAGCTAAGGTTCAAGGTATAATTCCCTCTCCCTCAAAGAATTAGTGTTCCCCATTTCCCTCTATAGTCAATCATGCATATGAGTTAGAAGGTGAGGGAAGGAAAGCACCAATACTTAGCTCACCATGGTCCCATCAAGTTAATAATGATGGATGCTTTGAGACACTTGGAGATCCCTGTCCTATGGACTATATTTGTGGACATGAATAGGGAGACTTTCCTAGGAACCCAAGCCATCACACTTGGAGAAACACTAGCCTCTGGCATTGGAGGTAAATAAGGAAAAATAAAAGAATAAGAAGGAGAAAAAATAGATGAGGAAGAGGTAGAAAAAACAGAAGAGGAGGAGAGAAAATCAGAGGAAAAAGAGGCAGCAAAGACAAAGGAAGGGGAAGAGAAATTAAAGGATAAGAGGGGGAGAAGAAAGTAGAAGAAAGATTAAGCCCTGAGGAGAATTTTAAAACCCAATAAGTAGAGAAAATATCACGTCAAACAAATTTACCTCGAGGGGATACCGAACAAGAAGTAGCTACAACATTCGCTACATTGGGCACTCCTGTCAAGCCCAAGAGGAGGCAATCAAGACAAGGTCCCCTATATTTCAGAACCAGGAAGAGCACCAAAATTAGACAAGGGAAACCAAAATCTACCACAAAGGTCCCTATCAGTATTGATGAATCAACAAGTAAAAAGGAAGAAGTAGGACCTAGTGAAGGAAAAAGGAGGTTACTCCTCCTAAAACGAAAACCAAGTCACCAGTAGCATCTGTGGGTAGGCCTACTACTAGGTCATTGACCTTCAAGAAGCCAAGGACATAAGATGCCTTTGATAAAGTAGAAGAAGAGAAGATACATAAGATATAAGGTTTGCTACAAGAGAGATGATGTTTGCTATAGGAGGGGAAAAGTCTACTATAGGGGGAATAGGGAAGCTATATAAGCACAAAAAATAGCTACAAAAGGAAGGAACCACCTCAAAGTTAGATGGAAAGGACCTCCAAGAGCTCCAAGAGCTTGATCAAAAACCTATCTTGGGGTCCTACTACAAATTTATTGAAGGAGGAAGGGCATTCACTAAAAAAATTGTAGTCCCACTCCTATATGAGTTGGAGATAGAGAGATGCAAAACCCACAGGTAGATGCAAATATCCAAATCCAAGAATGTGGTAGATGTGGGCATCATGGAGGATAAATTCATTGAAATGTGTAAAGAATTATGTGATTTGAGATTAAGAGAGCCTATTATGGAGGGGAAACTATAGGAAGAAAAAACAAGGTTGAGAGAGAGGCCGCAGGAAAAAGAAAGACAACTTGCTACCATGGTAAGTCTCTCTATGGAAGCCCTACAATGTAGGAAACCATCAAAATATTATGTTATATTCCTCAAAGAATAGTGGTTGCAGTTCCAAATAAAAACTCTAACGCAATATGGGTCTCTACCTCTTCAAGACTACATGAAGTTTATTGAGTTTTGCAACCAAACTAGTATGGAAGACAGGGTAAAGTTAGATAAATTCCACATGCATAATTTCACTTTGAGAGATCTAAATTTTTGGGATCCCAATTCAAGATTGGGAGACATGCAACTAATGGATTTGCATCTTGGTTGATTCATGAGGAGAAAAGGGTTGAGGAGATGCAAAAAGTAATGACAAAGGAGGAGTAGGAACCCTTGTATATCAAAGCAGAGCTAGTGAGCCATAAGGCTGTCATCAACGATCATAACCTCATCTCCAATAATGCTACTTTAGCACCAAAATACATTTCTACCCAGGAGCACGCCATTCTGCACTTTGATGACACCTTTAGAATGTTGGGAAGAGAGAGTCTAAAATATTGCTAGAGAATATGACATGCCTTACCCCACAGTTTACAAGTTAGAGAATATCACTCTCTTGAAAGGCTAAGGAATGACTTTGAGAGAACACCATTGTATAAGAGAATCATCAAGAGGATGAAAATCAGGTGGATAGGACTCAGACTCAGTCTACCCTTGTTTCTAGGCTTACAAGAAGGAAGAGATGAAACAAAAGAGTAGTGGGAGTGGACTAAGATAGAAACAAATGCAAGTTTTTACCTACAAGCGGGCACACCATCTGAGGAGCCTTGGGATGTTAGAGAGGCCACCAAGGCCATGGAAGAGCTTCACATGGATGACTAAGTTGCTCAGAGGATGAGAAACACCTTGAACAAGGGGTTGATGATGAGACCCATCAATAGGTATATTTTGAAGATCATCATGCCATCCCCCAGCCTTGAAATTATCCTTTTCTCACATTAATTCAAATTTTTTGTTATATTATGCTTACAAAGAAGAGTAAAAGGTGTTTGTCATAGTATGTGGCATAATGTGGTTTAATTATAGGAAAAAGAATAATTTTTAAGGAAATTTATATGTAGGGGCTTGATGGAGACAACCAAGAGAGAATCTAGGGTGTTTGTCCACCTCCTTAACTCCCTAACTTAGCTTGGGATCACAACATCCTCTCTCACTAATTCGAACTCGTTGGAAATTGAGTAACTCCTAGTACAAGTGAAGCTCAAGAGGGAATAGATCTACCATTTCCTAGATCAAGGAGGGAATCACTCTCATTTTTAAGGGAGTTTCTATCAACTACCATTTTGTATAAATAAACAAGATGAAAAGATCATTAGGGTTTGAAGTTTTAGTTCATCTAGGTGTAGTTATTTCTCTTAGAACTTGACATTGTCATTTAAAACTTTGATGTGATGTATGAGACTTTTACTTTATGATAATAAGAAGTTGGTTATTAAGTTACACTTGAGTTAGTTTCATAGGGCTGAGACCCTTAGGTTTGAGCCCAAACTAGAGGCTTTGGTCCCTCTTTTGTACTTGTGTTTTGTTCTTGATTTCGAGCATTTCATAGTTTCTTTCATTTCAGTAGAGGTTAAGCTATAAAAGCCCGTGATTGCAATCTTCTACATCACCTTTCTTGTGGTAGAACGGTTGCAAGGATTCATAATCTCAGTAAAAATATATTGTGTTTATGATTTCTTGGAAATATATGAATGTTAGTTGTTCTTCTTCACGTTTTGTTTATGTATCTTAGAAGTTAGTTTATTGATTAGAGTAGTGTTATGGCATAAAATAGATGTTATTTAAATTCAACTCGTCTTTTCGATCATAGTTTATATCACTTTGTTAATGATCAATGGATGTATGTATGTGGGTGGTTGCAGGGCTGTGTTGATTGGCAAGGGGGGCACCTATTCTACCTCCATCATGGACTCCTCAATCTTCTCTCTCCACCCCTCAATTATGTCCAAAAAATCTATTTCCATAGTCTCTTTGTCTATAAACTTAGGACACCGTGAGCATTCATCTTGGTGCGAGAAAAACCTTTGAGAGGTATTGGGATTGGCTAGGGGTCTCAACCTAAACTTCTGTTACTCTCCCTAACATCCTTCCACCTCTTCATTCCTTTAAGACACCATTTTCACCATAAAAAGCCTCTTTGAACCCCTTCTGTAACATTACAAGCCCTCCTGTAGCAATACAAGACCCCCACTTCAATGTTAGCTCATTCAAGATGAAAAATGACCCCAAGTTATGATTTTATGATCAAGGGATGCTCCTAGACCACTCAAACCATTCCTTTTCCTCACTGCAAAACATAGTAAAATTAGTTATTTTCAATCACAAGTATGATGCAAGTTAGGTTTTTGATTTTCAAGCAAGTTTGAAATAGGTAGATGATACATGCAATTACGTTGCTAGCTTGATGAATTATGCAAGATAGAGTAGCTTTATTTTTGCAAGTATATTATCCCTTGTCCTTTCATGAAATGATTAATTAGAATCTTCAAGTTGAGAAAATGGCATTTCCACTTTCATAGCTACAATTAGTTTTCAAATTTACTTTCATCATCAAGCTTTCAGTATAGTTCAGTAGGAGGAATGGTCTCTAAGAACTTTGATTCAATGTCATGAATGAGAGTGCATGAGTAGAATCCAAACTACTGTGCATATAACATTGTCACCTCCAAGTTTGTACGAACCCCATGTTGATAATTTGAGTTGAGGAGCCCTTGGGAGTTGTAACATTCTTGGTGCAATAGTATGGTTTGCCAATCACTATCAATGAATTCCTTCAACCCATTATCTTCCAACATTGCCTCCATGTGGTCCTTCTAAGAAACATAATTCGAGCTTCCCTCATAGACACACTCAAGCCTTAGTCCATAGAAATCTATCCTTCTAGTTTTGAATAATTGATCCCGAAAATCCAATCCTCTTGCAATAACAACTTTGAAATATCTGCTCTACAATGAATCCAACTTTGATACCATGTAGAAATTAATGTGTAGATCTAAAAGTGTTGATGAAATTTACTAAATCACAAGATTTTAAGCTACTCTATTGATCTGTGGAAGTTTATTCACCATATAGAACAAAAATCATAGATATGCAAAAGGAAACATCACACATCCACAAAGACCTATCTAGGGGAAATAAATTGCTCAAAACCCCTTCATATATGTATTACATTAATTAGAGAATAGAGATGAAATACATATGCTTGCTCAACCTTGAGCACACCCTATAAGTGTATAGGCTATCCCTCTTCCTGATTGTTCGACTCTGGCCACCACTTAGCCAATTTTCAAGCCCTACAAGCTCCTATTTCTTTTCACTTTTTCTCGAGGAAATTGGCCCTTATTATTAAGGAATTTCCCACTATTGAATTACAAAATTCCTCTAGGTCCTTCCTCTGACTACATGCACCACATGTACACATTGGAATATGCTACAACTGATAATACACTAACTTGGAATCTCCATCTCAAATAGGTAACTCGAATTCTATGCATGAAAAAAATATATTGGGTTGATTGATCAGTTAGTTGGTTGATCATTGAGTGTGGTTGAAGTTCCACTTCCACAACTTGACCTCCACTAGTTCTTCTGGAAGTTAGAACTAGTTTAACTGATAATAACTCAAATTAACTGAAACGAGTTGCTACAAATTAGCAATCAATAGTGTTAAACTAAACTAAAGTTTCCCCAAATTGAATTAATTGTGTTAATTAAGTGACAAGTGCCATGTCACCTCCGTTAACTACCTCCAATATTTATGTTGAAGTAGAAATTATAATTTTCTCTAGTTTGACCAAGGAAATTCAAACTGATATTTTCTTACTGCATTTTCAACACTTTTCTCTGTATTGCTTCCTCATTCCCTCTTCAACTCTCCTTCCTTCTTCTAGCTGGATTTTTAATATAATGATTTCTTCTTTGAAGACACATTTCTTCTCATAAAAAAATTGGAAACACTTTTCCAGCTCTCTATATTTTGTTGATAGATCTTCTCTTTCTACCAATGATATTATAATTTAGGCTTGATCTTCAATCAATTTCTCCTTTTCTTCATCATTTCTCTAGATTTCTATTCCAATGTTAGATATTTCTTGCAGTATTTCAATCGATTATTTTCTTAGCACCCCGATTGTGAAGATTATCATACAATACACATATGGCCTATGGATCCGATAATTGATTTTGGTTTGAATGGCATTTATCATCATAACCATTTATCACCATTTTCCAAACATCATATCCTCAAGAAGATATTTCTGACTTCACCTTTTCTCTACATGCTAAAAAATTTACCATTGAGCCGTGGAACATCTTGATAACCCATGATTTTCCCAAGTCCGCCTTATAGGGATTAATCAACCACAAAGGAACTCGATGTGATACCACCTATTATAGATGTAGATCACTATTAAGTGTGGGGGTGAATCATTAGTGATAATCCTTATATAATTTTAACTTATTTTTTTTGGTTTACTGAATAAAAACACACATCAATAACATCAGTAGTTCTAAATATAAAAGAAACACAAACTCAACACATAAAACCCATGATAAACATCAATACAAGTGTGCACAAAGAGACCCAAGTATTTATGGTGGAAATCATCGAGTGGAGAAAACCACCTGGCTATTGCTGCATTGCTTTGAATATTTTATTATTGAAATAAATATTTTATCTTTTAGTTGACCTCCAACAGCAAGGAGCCACCGCCCCTATAACAATTTAGCTGGCCACCATCAACAAGAAGTCATCACCCCTTTCACAATTTAGTTGGCCACCATCAACAAAGAGCCACTACCCCTGTAACAATTTAGTTGGCCACCACCAACAATGAGCCACTAGCCTAGTAACTCTCTTAGGCCACTTTTCAAAATATTTCAAACTAGAACCCAATCATCAAAGAAACTCTCTTTGTAGCACAACCTCAACAAATTAGTAGCAACAAATCTCCACAGAAAGTGCTCTCTATCGATCATACAATCCACTGCAACTTCTCCTCAACTATGGTCACTAATACTTGTATACAATACTTCCTAGGACCTGCACAACAAGCTCTGATTTGCTTCAGATATGCAATATGCTCCTACAACCGTACTGCATCTCTCTAAATGCCCTCTCAATGGGCCTCCCTCTTAATGGATCCAACCACAACTCCTCAAGGTATTCTCATATATATACTATTTTCTTCTCAAACTTTCAACTTTATTCACCTTCAAGACGAGTAGAAAACCTTCTTGGACAATTAGATCATTTACCATGAGCAAATACCATAGTAGACACCCATGGAATTATCCATAAAGCACATGAAATCTAGGAAAATCCACCCACAGGGACTAACGTAGGTCCTACCTTCGGGAAGTGTATTATAACGCATCCTTGTACACTACTTATATGTGTTATAATGCATGGATTCTTCAGGTAACTTTTGTTACCTTGATTTAACCTCCTTTTTGAAGCCTTCTCTGATCAATTTGCGACTCAGCTTCAGGGCACAGACATGTTACTTTGAGACATTGTTCTAAACATAGGAGACCATACATTAGACTTGTACAATCATAGAAATGATTGTTACAAAGATGAACACCGCTAAGCATTGGTTGACATCAATGACAACACTGCAACATGAATAAAATATTTAGCATCAAGTTAGTGTGTTATGCTTAACTAGACTAATATCTAAAAATGGAGTATACTTTCAATTGAATAGTCATATAGTCCAATATAAATTAACTTTACAGAGTAATGATGAACCAGGTGATGAGCATTGAGATAAACAATTTTACATCAATAAATTTGAATACCTAATTAATTATGGAAAATAAAATCTCTCTATAGAAAATCATTATTAAATCCACTTGTTACATTATAAACAATTGGCTATGTTAAAGATTTTTTTATCATTAATAAGATGTAAAATTTAAAAATACTAGTCTCACCATTAAATAATTGAAAAAAGACTCAATAGCAGTGAAATATATATATAAAATAATATTTTTAAAATGTATAAACAATTAGATATTAATATTAAAAAATAGTCTCCACCATTAAATAATGAAAAGAGACTAATAACAGTGGAAATAAATATATAAATTAATATTTAAATAGTAAAACCATTAGATATTAAATATTTAAAGAAATAATCTATTGATAGAATAAGAATCTCTTATATAAGATTACCGTTAAAAATATTTATAATCATAATTTTTCTTATATATTAATATTACTTATAGAGGAAATCCCACATCTCTCTCTTTATATATAATATTGATTGACCTCAAAACTTTTTATGGACATATTTATAACCTACTTTAAACTTACTTTTTATTATATTAATATTATATATCACTTTCATATTAATTATTTAATATTACAAATTAACTATTAAATTTCTTAAAATATTATGTTAACTGTAATAAATATTACGTATTAAATTATGGCTAGGGGATTTTTTAATCCACATTAAATATTTTCAAGTTAGTATTTCTTAATATTGTATTCACTTTTATAAATTAATACGAAATTTCCAAAAAAATTAAAATTAAGGATTTTATTTATTTTTAACTAAATTATTTTTAAACATATATAAAATTATAAAATTTAATAGGTGTATTAAAATATTTTATTTATATTCAACGATAAAATATATTGCTATTATTAATATATTTTTATTTTGAATATTACATATACAACTTGAGTGGGCCTAATGGTTAAGAGCATGTCTTTCCTCCTAAGAGGTCACAGGTTCAAAATCGGAGGGGTAGAGTATGTATGGCTTCGTAGACTTAGCAGTCAAATCCCTGCTAAGGGGGTCTCATACACCAATTTGGTGTATCATATGCTTTGTCCCACAAACAAGGGGGTCTCATAATTCCTGCTAAGGGGGTCTCATACACCAATTTGGTGTATCATATGCTTTGTCTCACAAACAAGGGGATCTCATACACCAATTTGGTGTATCATATGCTTTGTCCCACAAACAAGGGGGTCTCATAACACCAATTTGGTGTATCATATGCTTTGTCCCACAAACAAGGGGGTCTCATAATTCCTGCTAAGGGGGTCTCATACACCAATTTGGTGTATCATATGCTTTGTCTCACAAACAAGGGGGTCTCATACACCAATTTGGTGTATCATATGCTTTGTCCCACAAACAAGGGGGTCTCATACACCAATTTGGTGTATCATATGCTTTGTCCCACAAACAAGGGGGTCTCATACACCAATTTGGTGTATCATATGCTTTGTCCCACAAACAAGGGGGTCTCATACACCAATTTGGTGTCTGGCTTGGCTATAACCTTAAAAATGGATATTATTATTATTATTATATCAAAGAAACATAAATAAATATATTTATATATCATATGCTTTGTAGTCTTAACAGTCAAATCCTTGCTAAGGGGGTCTCATACACCAATTTGGTGTATCATATGCTTTGTCCCACAAACAAGGGGGTCTCATACACCAATTTGGTGTCTGGCTTGGCTGTAGCCTTAAAAATGGATATTATTATTATTATTATATCAAATAAACATAAATAAGTTACACATCATGTAATAAAAAAAATTATTTATATATCATATGCTTTGGTCCCAAAAGCAGGGTCTTATACACCAATTGGTCTAGCCTTGCTTAACGTAAACTAATGGATATTATATTATATTATTATTATTATATCAAATCACAAATAAATATATATAATACATTGCTTTGTAGATTAGCAGTCAAATCCGTGCTAAAGGAGGTCTCATCACCAATTTGTATCTGGCTTGGGCTGTAACCTTAAAAATGGATAATATTAATTATAATATATTTATATCAAAAACATAAATAAATTCACATCATGTAAATCAAAATATATATTATATATATAATCTTAACTATTCTTCCTAACAAAAGTAATCTTTAATTGCCGCTTCCTTTCAAAACCTAGCTCCTTGAAAATAACTACATAAATATGTATTAAATCGAATGTCACCCTGATTTACAATAAATATTAAGTTCAATTCACACCGCAAACAAGGAAAATTCTCAATACACACTGTAACTAAAATAAATATATTAATTATTATATATCAATAAATAAATAATCAAAATTACGCATTTAAATCAAATAATAATATAATAATATTTATATATAATATGTTTATTCCCGAGGTAAAAAAAAAAAAACCTGAATCTTATTTCCTTTCCTAAACCGACAAAAAGTAATTCTTATTTGCCTCGCTTCCCTTTCCGAAAAATAATCGACTTAAATAATGTATTTAAATCCGAATGGCGCCTTGATTTTACAATAAATTTTAGTTTCCGATCCACGGTTTTACATGTTCCAAAACGTGTGGCTTTACGCAATATCATTTAATCGCCTTTCCTTATGACACGAAATTGTGATAGATAACCCGGATGCCATTGAATGCCGGTAATAATAGAAGCTTATTCTATTATTACCCTCTCCCATGCGTGCAAACGCTATTTAGGCAAAGTCAACGTCATCCTTTTTCCCAATCAACATCATGCGATCCTTTTTCCCAATCGACATCACGCGATATTTTTCCTTCCCGCCCGAGAGTTATCTATGACACTTTGAAATTTGTTGTATTTTTGCGTTTGGTATTCGTTTCCTGTGAAGTAGGTGTTCTTGGTTGCCCAGTTAAACTTGGAGGAATTGCGCCATAGCTGAACGCGGCCTTCGCCACAGACAGAAAAAGTAACAGGCTAAATTTCTCCGCAGGAAGACAAATCTGTATTACCTGCCATGCCACGCAACGCCAGCTCTCCAGAATCAGTAGGTTCCATGGAAAGGAAGGAATTAGAGATTACATGGTCCCGTTGGAGGCCCACGAAAAGACAGAAAGAGATTTTGGAAGACCTCTTCAGACAAGGGCATCGTAACCCTAGTCGCTTTCGAATAAATGAGATTACTACTCTACTCAAACAACACGGCAGAGTAGAAGCAAAAAATGTGTTTTATTGGTTTCAGAATACTCAAGCACGCAGCAAGAGGAAACAGAAAATGAAGACCCGTCCGATGCAGCGATCTCGATTTGAATCATCGCGTCAGCTTCTGAATGAAAAAGATACTGTGAAAAGCTTGGAGGGTGAAACCTGTTATCCTCCAACTAAGGGTAAATTATAGTTACTTTGTTTTTTTAACAGTCTTAAGCGTTTCCATTTTTAGTTGCTTACTTATACTGTAGCCATTTCTGTCTATGTTCAGCTGATGGCATGATCGTGGATTATACAAAGCATATGGCCCAGTTCTCACCTCAGGTAGCGACGATCTAAGCTTGTTATTCTATTCCCTTGTTTATTATTAAATCTAGGTTTCACATATGTTTTTCGCTCTCTGATTCATTATCCACGTATTTTAGATTATGGTCCAGGAAACCACAAATTCACCAGAATCAGCCTCCGGTATGCCAACACAAAAGCTCATACCTATTGATTTGTCATCGAAACAACATTTGCAATCTGTTGGGGTCGAAACGTTCTCAGAACCCGATCATTTCACATACAATATGTGGGACAAAGAAGCCCATAGAAAAGATGGATGGCTACACCATTTTACGGACCCTCGCAGAAGTAACGTCATGACGAATTGTGCAGCTGCGCAGGAACATGAGAAAAGAGAGGAATTGCTGGAGCTGTTTCCTTTGCATCCGGATGGTAACCTCAGGTCGAAGTGCAACAGTAGTTTGAACGGTGAACAACAAACCAACAACCTGAAGTTGGGTGGTGCTGTATTCTTGTCATTAAAGTTTGTGCCTTAGATACAAACGAATTGTATACTCAAAGTTTACCCCTATTTTATTCATTTCCATGATCATAAATCCCGTCCAATCCGTTAACAAATTTTGTCATTTGAAATGTACGTTGAGGTCAGGTTTATCATACAATCTAAATACCTCAAACAATCTCAGCGTTTTACTTGAATAAATAAATGCATCTTCCATTTTTATGACAAATATCTTCATTCTCTCTGTGCATAACCATTTTTGAGTTACCAATGTGGGGAAATAAAAATATTTTTGAGGTTGGCAATGTTGCAAAATAAAATGTTTTGGCAAAATTAGAGGGCCACATTGTTAGTTCAAGTTCATCCTTAATCTGGATAGCATGAATACAAAATTTGCCTAAACCTAATTTTATAAAAAGGTTTGATTTTCAGTGTGGAACTTGAATAATTTGCCTAAAGCTCATTTCATAAAAAGTTTGATTTTTAGTGTGGAACTTGAATAATTTGCCCAAAGCTAATTTCATAAAAAGGGTTGTTTTTTACTTTGGAACTTGAATTGACCAGAAGAAGTGTGCATTTGCTAAATGAAGCATATCACATTACTCTAAAAGATGCAGAAGCAATTTCACTTGCAAATGGAGAAAACTTACACAATAATTTTCTCTCAATTTCACTTGCCAATGGAGAAAACTTACACAATAGTTTTCTCTCAATTTCACTTGCAAATGGAGAAAACTTACACAATAGTTTTTTCTCAAGCTTATCTCTACAAAATTTTTAATAGCATGAAATTTTTTGTAAACCATCAATATTTAAATGCAGTGACCAATAGACTTAGGTTTTGTAATTTTTTTCTATTTTTACACTATAGTTGTTCTCTTTTTGAAAATGGTGACCATAGTCATTGTCTACTTTTTTCATCTCCATTTGACATTTGTTGTTGTGACTTTGTGACATTTATAAATTTTAACTTATGGAAAAAAAGGAATTACACATCTTATTGTAAAATCGACTATTTTGCTAAATAACTTTTTCTCTATATAAAATGAATGTTATAAATAATAATGAAGGATAATTTCAAATCCTAAGAAATTGTGGCTGTGGAGCCACTTGGACAATCTATTTTTTGAATTTATAAAATAATGGACCATTTTCTAATTCAATTAAATTAAGTTTGTTATTTATTTATAATAATAATAATATATAATAATAATAATTAATTTAAGATTATGGCTAATTAGATATTAAATTGATATATGATATTTTTTCATTTAAAGTTTATAAAGTATATATATTTTAGTCTTTTTTGAATTTGAACCTATAACATTTTATCAAAGAAATACATACTCTTTTGTATATATACTTTGTTAATATGAAATTGATATTTATAATTTCTGCATTCTACATACAAAACAAATATATATAAAATAAATTCAATAGTCATATTATATATTTTGTAGGTAGTCTTTCGGGCTCTTCATTGTCTACCTTTTTCTTCTCCATTTGACATTTGTCCTTGATCTTTTAACATGAGTCAATTTTAATATGGACCATTTTTCCGAATAAAATTTTCTTATATATAATTTAATGTTATAAAATAATACTTCGGAACTTATCATGGAGGAACTATTAGAATTTGAATAACTCAAATCCTGTGAAATTGTTGGGGTGGGAACAGGTAGATGCTATATATATTTTTATAAATTTATATAAAACATGGACCTTTTGTTAATTCAATTAAAATTAAGTTGTTATTTTATTATTTTTAATGTTTTTGTAAAATAAAATAATAATAATAATGATAATTTAATTTTAAGATTATGGCTAAATTAGATATTAAATTGATACATGAGATTTTTTCATTTACTGTTTATAAAGGTTTATATATTTTAATCCTCTTTGAATTTAAACCAAGTTGTTTCTCTATCATCATCATAGTATCAAAAAACCATAAGAGAAATACTGTGATGATGATATAGAAACAACTTAGTTCTCTATCATCATCACAGTATCAAAAAACCAGAACGTCTATTGCTTACATTGTTGCAAAAAACCAGAATGTCTATTGTTCACATTGTTGCGAAAAACCACAATGTTTATTATTCACATTGTTGCAAAAAACCAAAATGTCTATTGTGGGGAAGTAGTTAGTGGGAGGAGAGAAAAAAATGATGTGTATTTGACAGCAATGAGGTATGGTGCCAAGGGGACATCCATAAATATCCCTTTATTTCTAGCCAACCAAATGCCCTAGGAGATGATGGGCGGACTAATTTTTGGATTTTCCTCTTGATTTTCTTGCCACAACCATTTCTATGCCTCCATGAGAGACTACCCTCTCCAGCCCCACTTGATTCCCATGAGATTCAATGCGAGCTCCCAAACTTTTGAAGTGAAAGGATAGGATAGGAAAACATGGTTAGTAGTGTACACCATCAAGGTCCATTCTTGTTCCTTTTATATAGATAAGCCCGAGTAGGGAATTTATTCCTAAGGAGACACCAAAAGAACAACCTTGCTTTTGGTGGGCACTTCAATTGTGAGAGGGATCTCCACAACCATTGGTATCCTCCTTGTAATCTTATTTCAATTTGGTAATTGTAGCCATATTTTGGGGAGTATAGGCTGTTTGGGGAATGTACACACTGAAGCTCATCTGGACAGTCTCTTAACCTAATATTTGATCAAATAATGTCTTTAATAAAGGACTGCCATATACCTCTCCAACACGAATGATTTGAAGGGCTTCAGTAGTTTTCTAACCTTGTTGCCAAAGAGAGGACTCTTTAGGGGCCGTAATCTAGTTAACAGAGGAACTCCTTGATCTCCCTCAGGAGAGAAAACTGTTCTCTACATCCAACCCATGGATCGTCCCCTATTCTTATTTTTTCCCCATTCCTAGGCATCTAAGCCAACCCTTCTTAAATTAGGCATATTGATTCTAGAGTAGCCTTCGATATTGATAATGCATTGGTTATTTTTTTAGTTACTCTCCAAATCCACTCCTTCATAGGTTTAGGGTCTATATATTTTCCTTACTATCATTGTCCAAACATTTTCCTTTGTTATCGGCCTCCATATCAATTTTTCCTCTAGTGAGAATACAAAAAATGGGGAGATCCTTAACATGGAAAATTTTAGAGGCTAATATTCACAGGTGGGCTAATTTTCCATGATTAAAAAAAAAGATTCGCCAATTTCGATTCACTATAAAAATGATTTGCCCAAATTTTACAATATAAAATTATTTTATCTAAAAATTGCCAACATTATATAAAGAGTATATATAAAATCATTATAAATTTGAATAATTTTACAAATACACCAGTAAAAATTTTGTAGTTTACATATTAGGGACTAGTGAGATTCACCAATGTTTTTAATCTTCAAGTTAATTTTCCATCCTTAAAAATTTTCCATGATCCTTAATACCCCATCCTATCCAAGCCTTTGGGATGGCATTTTTGTCCTAAGAAACCTATGGAAGGACACCCTCCTTTTTTGAACTGGTCCACGTAAACTACCCACACAATTTCTTGATCTGATCTAAGATTCCTTTTGGTACCCATGTGAGGGCAATCCAGTAAACCAGAATGGCCATTAGAACTGATTTGATTTGTACCAACCTACCAGCCCTTGAAATCCACTTATAGCTCCAATTTTTAATCCTCTTTTCAACTTTTTCTAGCAGCGAGTGCGAGTCATGTTTTCTATAGTTATCCAGCTTCAAGTGAAAGCCTAAGTATTTGAACTTGTCCATCATAGGAATTTCTGGGTAAGGGAGGCTTGTAGTGACTCTCTTTATCTCCACCACTGAGCAAGCATCATATGCTATGGAATATTTCTTCTTGTTTATGCTCATTCTCATAGCTTTTAATAAAATATCAAGTGTGATTTTCATTTTTTAGATGTCTTTTCTCACGCCATTACTGAACAAGAGGATATCATCTACAAAGAGGAGATGGGTAATGGAAAAATTTGTAGCTACTGTGATTCCTTTTATCTCTGTTTTGTGCTTTGATGCAATGATTAGCTGACTAAGACCTTCAGTTGCTAGTAAGAACAACAAGGGTGGTAGGGGGCATGCATGCCTTAGCCCTCTCTAGCTATGAAAAGGGGGAAGCAACTCCATTGATAAGTACGGAAAATTTTACATTGTAATGCATCCCATTACCCAATTTATGAAGGCAATGCTCGACCATAGATCAGTTAAAAGTAGGCGAAGGTATATCCAAATAATTTTGTCAGAGGCCTTTGATAGATGTATCTTTCCAATGAACCCTTTTTTCTTGCTCCTTTTCATACTATGCAAGGATTCCTGAGAAACGTCTATGGCTTCATGGATCTTTCTTCCATCCAAGAATCTAAATTGTTCTCTTGAGATGTTCTTGGAGAGGATGGGTTTTAGGCATAGAACTATAATTTTGCTATGATTTTATAGATACAATTACAAAGAGAAATAGGCCTATTCCTCAAAATGCTTTGGATCATCGTTTTTAGGGATGAAGGTTATGAAATTTGAGTTGAATGGTCCATGTATTGATCCTCTAACTCTTGATTCCTCCACCACGCCAGTTAATTCATCCCCCATAAGCTCAAAAAAGTGTTGGAAGAGTTCTACCGTCCATCCATCAGGCCCCAAACTCTTATCCTTCTACATTTTTTGAGAATTCCATTGACTTCTCCCTTTGTAACAGATGCCATTATCATATCATTTTCCTCTTCTTCCGCGCATCTGGGAAATAATTGAGCCATTTGAATAGCCTTTGGTGGCTTCTTTTGAAGCTCTGAACATGCCTTTAAAGGATTTTTCTATTCCTCCCTTAGATCGTTGCATTTCCCAAATAGTATTGCATTTCTTCCTATATTTTGCATAATTTTGAAATAATTTTGTGTTTTCATCCACAACCAAGAGCCATATTGCTATACTTTTGAGTCTCTACTGCTCCTCCATTCCACTCAATATATTCCTTTTTGAAATTTCCAATTGTTTGATTCTTTCCTTTTTCTCTTCTGTCTCATAGCCATCCACCTCTGGACTTTTGAGGGCATCCAGTGTTTCCTTTATAAGTTAAAGCACAACTTATTCCCTATTCCTTTTCTCCTTTTCCCCTTTTACCATGCTATTGTTTCTTGTTTCAACCGCTTGAGTTTTCCCATGAACATATCGGTTGAAGACAGGCCCTAATTATTAGTTACAAACCTCCATGTTTCATTAACTAAGGTATTATATGCAATGTCTTTTAGCCATTTAGGATTGAATTTAAAAGGGGAGGCTGGATTTCTGCAAGGACCTTTTTGTTCGAGGATAGTAGGAAAATAATCAGAATCACCACTAGATCCAATCAATTGTCTGAATAAAGTTAAATTGTTGACCAGATCCTCCATCATCAGAAACCGATCTAATCTCTTAGCAACCTGACCTCTCCCAATCACTGATTCCTCCAGGTGGGTTGGGATTTTATCAAGTTTACATCAATGAGCTTCCCCATCATGATTTTATTTTTAAAGTAGCCAACTAGAGTGTGTGCTTGAGCATGAGGCCCCCAAGTCTCTGACATGTCTAGATAAAAGTTCATATCCCCTCCCATCACCAAATTTGAGGCATTCATGAAGGATTTAATAAATAAAGAGTTCCAAGATGTGACACTATACTAACACAAACCATATACATTCAAGATATTTAGCTCTAATCCAATTTCAGAAGAGTAAATCTTGACCCCCAATATTTGATCCAATCCCTAGGAATTTAGGAGTTTTATGTTTCTATCATTTAGTCCCACCACAAGCCCCCCCAATCTTCCTTTGGCACCTAGGGTCACAAATGACCATCTAGGCATCCTTTTACATAGAGATTCCTTCACCACGTCCCCATCCCCTAGGGCTTCTTATGACAAAATAACATTCAGACAAAGATATTTGAATTATTCCTTAAGGGCTAGCCTTTTATAGCTACTAGAAAAACCTTTACAATTGAAGGAAGAGATGATAATATATAAACCACCTCAGGGGGTTGCACTTCTCTAAGCACCCCTTGTAAATAAAGTTGTTTCCCATACACTATGTCCAACCTGGATTTCAACTGGGCTTTTGAGAGATTTGATTTTCTACCTATAGATTTTTGGGGCACAAAGGGCTCCTAAGGACTCCCCAACCCACCCATGGAGTCAGGAATGAGTTATTATTTCTCCTTAGGTTGAAGGATATAATGAGGTCCTATTGAAAATGAGGTCACATGTAATTGGTTGGGAAACATGAAGGAGGAGGGAACCTCGAGGATAAGGACAAGGATTAAAATAATGATTCTATACAACGAATTGGATATTTCACACTTGGAATTCATAGAGGATAGCAAATTCCTCGAGAGACTAGGCCATGATACAACATAATAAAAAGAAATCAAAGATTCAAATTTAGAGGTAATGGAGAGTAAAGGACTACCAATTGGCTGAGACATTGGTTTGGTATGTATCACTTCGTTTTGAGCCTCTTGATGTTGCTCGCTTCCCGAATTGTCTTGATTCCCTTGAAGACTAGGCATCGCTTCCCCAATCTCCATTTCATCTGGATCTAGATTACTTTGAACACCCTCAATCACTACTTGTCATTTTTCCTCCCCCTCCGTTGCCCCCTACTCATCAGTCCTTGAATTTCCCTTCTGATGCCTTCTCCTAAAAAACCCCAATGGAGAATACCTTGCCAAATGACCATGTTTGTGACAATAGTGGCATTGGAAAGAAAACTATTCATAATCAATTACCTGAGAATGTGTATACCCCTGGATCTGGAGTTGATTTTTTGTGGTAAACCCTCCCTTGGCTTCAATTTTACCCTCAAGTGAGCCACAATTCTATTATTTGTTTCCAAAAATGTCATGTTTGCTTCTGAGAATGTTCCAAAGTCATTCTCGATGGCCCTTAATATATCCTTTGTCCATAACTAAGAAGGCAATATCGGGAGTCTTACCCAGACCAGAAACTCCTCTAGTTTTTCCCTTTACACATCAAATAATGGTGTTCATTTTTTAAAAAATATAGGAGAAATCATGAATCACCAATTTTGCTTGATCATCCATTCAAGCATCTTACCTTTGCTGAAGCAAACAATGCACCAACCTCTAGCTAATATAGTCACTTCTACCCGGGCCTCCAGTGCTCCTTTCCACATGGGAGCGAGAGAAATATGAAAGATAAATCATGCAATACAATTTTTATTGACAAATGATATACATTTATAGTACATTATGTGACCGTTGGGATTCACATCCCAAGGTCTCTTGGACTACTTTGTCTGTTCAGCTTCCACACTAACCCATTTAGGATTAGGTGTCCAACATTTCCCCCCTTAATCCGAAGGGTTATGTATGAGTCCAAGAAGAGAGCTGAAATACAAAATGCATGGCAGCACTAGGCTGAATGTGCTCTCTGAAATGTTGGTATAAAGGGCGGTGGTTTAAGGATGGCCACCAACACTG